>BOPN01006063.1:17500-22500 GCA_017312705.2 Penaeus japonicus
CAGAGATTCTCCACTTCCCAAGAATTCCCTGGATAGCCCAACCAATGGCTCTCTTTATCAAGGGGACACACTGAAGAGTCTAGTGAGGAAATCACTCTTAGTGACAAACTCATCAAGGTTGTTAGACTCTAAACTGTTTGATGTTACCCATCTGACACTAAGAGCCATGTTTTAAACATCATGGTTTCGGGCGTTACCAAACCGAAAATAAATTGCGTGGGCCCGGCCCGAAAACTTAAATCGATTTTTTCAAACGTCAAGACAGCGGTGGGCCGGCCCCAAAATGTTCTCGGGCGGCCCGAATATTTGCAACAGTTGGTAGCCCTGCGTACGCAGAAAGCACGCCAAATGATTGAACAACCATAGCGAGCGGGAAGGATAAAACTAGATCGCTCACAGAAGATCAGAGGAAAATGTTGATTTCTCTCATTGCTGACCATAGCAATAGCATAGATTAAAAAATGTTCGACCCTTGGAGTATCAATCGCAAGCAGCAAGGACGGGAGAGCATAACTGCCAGCTTTAATGCCATCTATTCAGCAACTCAGCTAAAGCAAGCTTGGGAGTACATCCGCTAAACGTAAGTAATATTGAACGTTTTCTGCGTGTTTGTTGTTTTAAACATACATATTGTAATAAAGGATAATTTATTTGAATTATATTAAGAGATTACTCATGAATAAACACGAGGCATCAACAAACAAAAGTCAGGTTAGGAATCAACGATAAGCAGTTACAATATTAGAATTATGTTTTCTCTTGTGTCAGCGATTCATCTACATTCTTTGATATGATTCAGAATCAGCTACGGCAAATATTTGTATGCCTGTCACCTACCCACCCACCCACACACACACACACATATGTAACCATGTAGAAACAGATTTTAAAATGTTTAATCACTACCATTTTTTCATTGATGTCAATTTCAAAATGTTGATGAAGGTCCTTCATTAAGACAACAGGACTTTGCTATACCTCCTGCAACTCCAGGCCCTCTAGGACCTCCTTTACTTCCTGGAAAACCCTCTCTGCCAACAGCTCCACCACTGAACCCAGTTCCACCAACATCTGCCTGTGGTGAACCACCATCTCCTTTAGCCATTTCATCACCATCCAACACAGCTGAACGACCACCTTCTTCGACAACTAATAGGAAGGGCAAAAAGTGGAAACAAGCCTCAGAGACGGAGGAATGCTACAGGGATACTAGGCTTAACAACAAAAAGCTCCATGATGCCCAACTCTTATAGGCAAATGAAATTAGACAGGAATTCTCCAAGTCTTGTGAAGCAGTTCGAGCAGAAAGTGTTGCAAGTGACTTTAAAAAGGTTGCAGATGAAATAATTTAATTTTTAGATGATGCAAAGCATTATTTGCAACTTCAGGGCACAAAATCTGGAAAAAAAAACAAATACTGCAAAAGTATGAAATAAAACAACCAAATCTACATAGCTTTTATTTCTTTCTTATAATAAAAGTAATTAAAAACATACATGCAAAGGCCTCTTTTTACATAGATAATTTGAATATTGCTAGATTTTTTTTTATCCCACTAATAACCAATCCAACAGACAATAACTTGACTTCAAACATCAAAAAATATTTTTAAAAATCTAGACATTTCCTACTGTTAGGTATATAACTAAATATCAGTAAATAAACAAGTCGTATTTCGCAAAAAATAAAAATAAAAATAATAATAATAATAATAAATAATGATAATAATAATAATAAATATATATATATAAATCTGCTCCTAGTTATTTGTGACTTAAAAAATAAATGTATATATATCTTGACATCTATGGTTCCACAGATAAGAGAAATTTCAAAACAGAAAATATTTCATTTTACTAATAAGGATTCGGGGAAAAAAACAAAACAAAAAAAAAACATTGATTGACAAGGTTACTCACAAGATCTTATTTCACTTACAAACAATAATAAGGTAAATGTTTGATATGACGGTTCCTGATACCAATAATAATTACTGCAATTTACTATAAACAGTTCTTTTTAATATACAGGTAATATAAAAAAAATGTAGAAATATGCTTAAAGTGGAAATTAATAATTCATCCAGAAGGTCTCTTGACTGCTAAGCCATCCTAAAACCATTGTTCAACAACATTGTTTCTGACATCAAACCCTAAGCGATTATCATTATTTTCGCAGTATACTGCATCATTCCCTAGTTCATCTTCTTCTTTTGCAATATCAATATTCTCAGTTGTGGCGAGATTATGAAACACAACACAAGCTGCAACCTTAAAAATAAAAGAAAATATATAAAAGCACCGTAGTTTAAATTCCACACGCCCATACATTAGTATGTATATTTGATATCACATTTATATTAATATTTTGTATAACCAGCATTATTTTGAAAGAAGAAGAATTACCTCTGCCATCTCTTGCTGTGGGTAATTTTCTGCTGATTTTCTGAAGCAGGTTTCTGGCGCACTGCTTTGGCAGTTGATAACACTTCATGAACTCCTTCTCTGACTGCATGACAACTGGATCCTTCTATCTCTCACTACTAAACGTGGCAGAAAGACCTCCTCCACTTTTCTTTATAGTACACAAATCCCAAATATAAAGGGGAGGCTTGTTGGCATTTACCAGCGCATGGAACTTGGAGGCTACAAATTTGCTTTATACGGTCATATTCTGAACAATTAATTCATAGCATGAGCTTCAAATATAAATCATTGCACATAGCTTTTATTACATCAAATAATAATAAAAAAAAAACGTAAACATCTAATATATAAGGGAGACTGACTCAAATCCTAAATAAATTTATTACTTGGCACAATATAAATTATGATTTTCCATTAAATGTAACATCAAGTTTAGGTGTTTAATGATTCTATATAAACTAAGTACATTAAAGGATGATGACAACATCATGATGAAATACATTTTATTGACTGATTTCCCTTTATCTAATAATTATTTCAAAGTGGGAGTGATAAGGACACTACAGGCTAATAGTACCTTCACCTCACTGGCCTAAATATGTCTATTAATGCACGTCAACCAATTCTTATGTGCTTCTTGCCTCCTTAAAAGTATTATTGGTGTCGTTAGTTCGGCGTTGAAGTTGACCTTTGACACACGAAGTCGTAGATAAGAGCTCAGGAGACAGGTGTCGGTTTTGATTATTCGCAGAACGTTGTTGATGTGTTCCAAAATTCAATGCTGTCAACAAAAGTCTCCGACAAAATATCTGATGATTAAGAGACACTTTGCAAAGCCCGCTATGGTATGAATTAAAATACAGTCGGTTCATATAAATGTTTTAGTTTAATTAGAGAAGAACCTTTTTGTTTTTTGTTATAATAATTTCGATTCGGGATGGCTCTGAGGAGGGATAGCCGATCGCATTTTTTTTTTTTTTTTTTTCGTTAGGGTGGCTGTAATATTTTCAGGCGAGCCCAAACAAATTTCTTGTAACTAACCCGATTTTTCATATTCTGGTTGGTTAGGTATTGTTTGGGGCCAGTACGAAGTTAAGAAAATAAAAGATGGCCCTAAGACTGATTATGTTGACATCTTGGATGGTACAGATGTAACAGACTCAGATTAGCACAATGGCTCCTTACATAAGCATGTGTACAGTAGGCCAGGCTACTGTGGCACAGGACACTATCCTCATAGGGGGAGACCAATGCTAACCTCTACAATTTATCTCTCACCCAGACACCTAATGCGGCAGACTATCATATAGCTGAAGGGCTTGACTTATGCCCTGAGATTGCTCTTCTCAACAGCCAGGAGCCTATGCATGTCAGTGCCCTTGGCCTTTGCCACCGCGGCCCTGGTCGAGAGAATAAGATGGTCAGTGGACGAAATTGTCACAAGTGTTCACTATCATCTTGGATGCTGGCTTGGCGCCCATGCCACAGCATAGTCCTCGATGGAAGGTGGACAGGGCCAACTGGAAAGCCTTTCAGGAGGCCCTAGCCCAGTGCATGGGATCCATTGATTTCACACTAACTGACAATGTGGATACACTTGAGGCTAGACTGATTAATGCCACGGACGAGGCAAAGATGCCTGGTACTACTACAATGAGATTAGGGAGGTCAGCCACAGAGTCAGTATATGCAGAAAACATTTCTGCAGACAGAGAACCCGAGAATCATGCTCTTCTGAGAGAGGCTATCAGGGATGCTCAGAAAACTGCTGAGGGTAAAGCAGGAAAAGCGGTGTGAGCCCTTTGGCTACCAAACCTCTTTATCAGAGCAGTGGAATCATATCATACTACAAGTTGCTCAGTCTGAGGCAGACAGACATTTCCAGACATCCCTGGAGAATGCCACTTCCCTCAGGGGGGATTCTTAGACTGGCACTGTTTAATACCCTCATGTTAAGCATCCTAGACATTCTATTCCCAGAGGGGTACAAGATCATCCCTTATGTAGATGACCTTGCTATTACATTCGCTGGGAAGTACGAGAACGTAATTGGAAAGGCCAAGTGTTGTACAGACTTAATGTCTGAGGAATGCTGCAGGGTCAGGTTTAAGAGCTTTGGCCTGACAGCTGGTGGCATGAGATACATGATGTGATTTTGTGTTATTTTATTGTACTATGAGTAATGAGTGAGTGATGATGACATTTGCAGTCATAATTATTATAACTGCCGTAATATTAAGCAAAATGAATTTCACCTAAAATCTAAAACTTAGTTGGCACCACTTTCTCCTAGCACTAACAGGAGAGAGAGCCTTGAATGGCATCCATCCATGGCCTCTAGCAAGCACTATCTTTATGGAGCAATGGCACACAGTAAATTGTTAACCTCTTGCTCCAAAGTACCGACAATCAACGATATGCAAACAGAATGAGAAGAGGAAGGTGACTCAAACTATGCCCAGTGTCTGTAATGTGCACCTAAGGCAGTAGGGCTGCTTTGTACTGTGGTATTCATAGTCATAAACACAGGTTTCCTTCCTCTTCATGTTATCTTCATTGTGGATAGTTACATTT
>BOPN01006063.1:27500-35000 GCA_017312705.2 Penaeus japonicus
AAGTGCACCAGATGAAGCTCGGCAGCGTATCTGGATGGGTGGCAATCATTTAGCTAAGCTCCATCAAGTAGCTGATCGTATTTCGCGTCGTATACTGATACATTGTCTGGCATCTGCAACTGCACATCAACTCACGCGATTCCATTGATGGTATGTTCCGAGCCCTGTGTGCTGATGCTGCCCCAGTGGAAATGGAACTGGGCGAAGGTGTATTTTCCGCCCAACTCTCCACCGCTCACGGAGGGAAGCTGTGTGACATCTGTGATGGTCCACGCAACCTTGGCTGGAAGAATGTGAAACTAGTTGTCAGCACATAAAGACGCGTTTACTGTATAGTTCTGTACCAGCCACTCTCTGGTACTGACATGCAATGATAATAACAGTAATAATGATAAATCTATATACCTGAGTGTCCATTGTTTTCGATCTTCATGTCATCGGGGACAGTGTCGTATTTCTCCAGCACCCACGCATCGGAGGAACTGCGGCAGTGGCTTCGAGCTATCGAAAAGTGATTGGGACCGACTGCTGCCAGCACAGAAGTTGGGGAACAATGTGGCCCAGTTCTCGGGACCTGTTAGCAGGACAAAGAGAGCGAATGAGCATTTTATAATTAACTAATCTAATTACAACATTTTCTTTTCCGTCGGGATTATGTATTCTTAGTCGTAATGTTATGTGTCAATATTTATATTACGTTATGACAGATAAATTCTTGGATTTGCTGTATTACAGTTTTAACTCAAGCCAGTGGGCAGTAGCAACGTTTACCTCCTTCACCCTTGTAACCCCATTCAGGCGCCGCGGGAGGGCCAGCTGTAGGAGCTATGGGGGCTGTTAATTGGTGACAAAAGGGTAATTAGTGACAAAAAGTAATTAGTGTTTTCCTCATAATTCTACGTTTGCTCTGATGCAGCTATAAATATATCTTTATTCATCTATTATTATTTATTCTATTTCATTTATTATATATATAGATTTGCGATAGTAATTGATTAAAAATATGACAGCAAAATGTGGAAACTAACAAAGTTGAAAACTTACTCTGTCGTTGTCAAACGTATTCAACTTCTGAACAGTCCTGACTACCACAGTACAAGATAAGGAATAAGCTCAGTTCATCATTGAAATGTGTGTGAAAGTATGTTTTTGAGTTGGTGATTAATATCAAATGATCGTGTATATAGCATTTTTTAAAGGACTATTCAGATAAGTAATACAGAATTAAAATAAACTGTGCGAGATGAAGAGATTATCAACATATTAACATTATTCAATAACTGAACAGATGATGTTATGTTGGTGTGAAACAGCTTACACTAACATTGGAATCTTCAAACCACAATGCATATACTGAAGTTAATAAACAGATCTAAAACTGCATATGTCCAAACAAGAAAAAAAAGTTAAGAGGACACATTTTATGATCTCACGAAAGTATTGCCTTTAAGTATCAAGTCTTTGAGTGGCAGATGTATGTAAAGTTAAACACTTACCACATACGTGTGCGTCAATATCTACTCCACTTGCGGAAAATGGAAAAATCTGCGATATAAATCATCTTAAACGCAGTCTGAAAGTGAGCCAGACTAAACGCCAGAAACGACACTAGACGCGCAAGTTAAGGGACGAAATGCACTTTTGACTTCTTTATTGGCAAGCTTTGCGGGAATCTCTTCTCTGAATCCCGCCATACTTCAAATGTAATCGAGAAGGAAAAGAGAAATAGAAGCAAAACACACATAGAAGGACCCTTAATTAAGCCAGCAGACACATAACATCGGTGTTAACATCATATTTCTTACCTCCACCACCAGCACAATATTATCACAAATTTAAGAGAAAAGCATAGGATTAGTTAACAAAGCTTAATATAGGTCAAAAAAGCTTCCAGACTGTATGTAATGTTGTCTATAGACATTACATAAAGTGGAGTGTAAATTTACAGGATAACATCAATAATTTTCCTTAAGATGTAGTCTTTCATTTTGCTAAGCATTATACGAGAAAAAAGGAAAATCAGTCTAATGAAAAACCCTTGTAAATAATTACTTAAATACAATTACTTATACATTTTTTCCTTGTCGAGAGTTTCATCTCTCATCTCCGACCTCGTTCCATTTCCAGCATTTTCCACCGCTCGTAATCCTGCTATTCCCAGTCGCTTCTTTACTGGTCGTCTGCCAAAAAAAGATAATTTTTTTATACTGCATGAACTGACTAAGGTTTTTTTAGTCAGACACTCCTGATTTATTCGTTATATGAAACAGTCGTATTCCCAATACTTAACATTCTCGTATATAAGAATCGACCTTATTATATGAACCACGAATATACAACGTGAATAACTGATAACAATTAGGTTCCTAGCTGTGGAACAAAGGAAAGCCTGAGTGCAAGTGGTGTGGGTTTGTTGGTTCTGGATTTGCGTCGCAGAATACGGCTATATGATCCATGTGCAATTGCGTATAAAGGGAAAAATCACGCACGCACACACACACACACACACACACACACCCACACACACACACACACAGAGACATATACATATGTATATATTATATGTATATGTATATATATATATATATATATATATATATATAATTATATGTATACATATATACATTTACATATGTATATATACAATACCTACAAATCTATAAACATATATATATATGAATATATATATGAATATATATATATATATATATATATATATATATATATATATATGTGGCTACATTTATACTCAAATGTTTGAGATGAGTCAGGATAGCTCATACCTAGGAAGCCCATCAGTATAACTACTCTCGGATGCAGCAGCTGAATCCAGGCCTATTGGAACTGCAGCAAAGGCAAAGAATTTGATGCAAGTACTACTCACGCCAGTATATTCAAGCCCTCACATACTGAATTCTTCTGACAAGATAAGTCAAGAACTACGAAGGCTATGAAGAAGAAGTGAGTCCACGACGAGAACTCCGACAATCAACAAAGAAGTAACCTGCTGAATTGCTGCAAAGATCTTCGTTCTTCAAAGAATCTATTCCTTCTACAAGAGTCACAGATAGCTCGTGAACTTCTGATGAAAAAGTATGTTTAATGTTAGTCATTAGTTCTAATTAGGTCAGTGGTACATAAATAGTGACAAAATGAGTGCCACTGAAGAAGCTGGAAGTGATCATCCTCAACAAACTGAGGCTAATGATGAAATGAAGGGTGCTAGACAAAGAGTTTTAACAGAGAAGGGACGTGAGTATCAAATGACACAGCTTTCAAAAAGGTTATTGGCAGCTAAGCAAGCATGGAGAAAGGCACTTACAGATATAATGTTTAGTCTAGAAAGTGTAACAAATGTGGATCAGCTTAGAATACATAAAAAGGCAGCAGTGTCATAGTTTAATGAAGTAGTAACTGCCTTTATTTTGTTAATAGAAGTAGATCCAAATTCACAAGAGAAATTGTCACAGGAGTTAAGCAATGACGAAAAAGTTCATGAAACTTGCATGCACCAAATTGAGAGTAAAATGGATGAGTTAAAGCAAGAGACAAAATCAGTAAAGTCACAATGTAGTAAATTATCAAGGCATTCACAGTTTACTAACAGATCTTCTCAGAGCATTAATAAGAAGGAGCAGTTACTTACAAGGTTAGCTAAGCTGCAAACTGAGCTTCAATTCCATGAAAGGGAAATGGATCACAAAAAAAAAAAAAAAAATGTCATGAAAGATTTAGTAGCCACTCAAACAGAATTGAATATTGTAAATGCAATGGAAGATGAGAAGTTAGTACTGCCTGAGTATGAAGAAGTAGATAATATAAGTAAGACACTACATCTTCATAAATATTTAGATTCACTTGATAGCAATCAAATAGAAGACAGGAAAGTAAAACCTAGTTTACGTAAACAGGAAATATATGTCCATGATACATCCGGTATGGGTGAATTAGAGAAAGAAGTGTCTAAATTAGAGTATACTTACATACAAAGTCCAGTGCTAAACCCACAAGCTAAAGGTTTTGAACCAGAATCAGAGTTGAAACAACCACATGTATTAACTAGACAAGATATAACAAGTTCGTTAGTGGACATTAATGTATTAAAGGAAGTGGTTGATATTTTATCATCAAAAAACAAAAAATAATTACTACGGCCAGAACCAGAAGTTTTCAGTCGTGATTTATTGGAGTTTCCAACCTGGCTTCTAAATTTTGAGATATTTATAGAATCACGTGTAACGAAGCCAGCTGAGAAACTTTTCCATCTTGGTAAATATACTAGTGGGGCAGCCAAAGAAGCAATAAGAGGACTTCTACGAATTCACAACGAAGAGGCTTTCGTGAGGGTAAAGGCATATTAAAGGATAGGTATGGTAACACCATTGTAGCAAATGCCTTTAGAAGAAACTGAGTGAGTGGCTAAAGACGAAGAAATGATGGTCACGCACTACAGAAATTTTCAGCTTTCTTGAAGAACTGTTTAATGATAATGAAAACATCTGATTTTCTCAATATCTTGGATGACCCTCAAGAAAATAACAAGATGTTACAAAAGTTAACTCCGTCTCTAATAGAAAGATGGAACTCCATAGTCTATAGATGGTCTGTAAATGGTTCAGGATACCCGCCATTTATTTATTTTTTTGTGATTTTATAGAGGTAGAGGCAAAGAAAGCTTGCCATTCAATTTCTTCTTATTGTGCAGTGATGTCAACAAGTCAAACGTCCGATGTAGGTGATCCAAAGAGTAAGAAGGAAGCTAAATCGCAAACTAGCAGAGTTGGAACAAAGACGTTAGTGGCCAACTCAACTGGGGTAAAGGAATCAGGGCTAAACAGAGATGACAAAGGACTAAATGTAAGAAAGAAATTCCATTGTCACTACTGTAAGGGAGAACATGATCTAGATTCATGTAAAGAGTTCGGTGAACTCAGTAATAAAGACAAAATGGAATATGTCCAAAGGTCATTTATTTGTAGAGGTTGTTTAAAGTTTGGCCATATCGTAAAAAGATGTAGAAAAAGAAAGATGTGTGCAGTGTGTAAAGATGTCATCTAACTTCTCTTCACGAGGTTACACTTGAAAGAATCAAGGAAAGGGAAGCTTTACTTAAAAGAATCAGAAAGGGAAGCTGAGAAAACTGTAACTCTGTACAAAAGGTCAACAGCTGAAGACATCACCTCAGATAAGATTAGTGAAGATCCCAAAAATGATATAGTCTCCAATAAGGTAAAGATAAAGCACACAGAGTGTATGAAAAATGCAATGATAGTGCCAGTGTGGTTACATCATGAAAGTAATGTTTGTAACAGATTCTTAGTTTATGCATTATTAGATGAACAGTCAGATGCCTGTTTCATAAATGAATCCATTTTGAATAAATTAGGAAGTAAGGGCCACAAAGTGTTAGGAGAAGAAACAGTTGAAAGTACAAAAAATAAGGGACTCGTGGTGTGTGGCATAAATGAATGTACAGATGTGTCACTTCCAGCGACATATTCACGAGAAGATATTCCAGCAAAAAGGGATCAAATATCAAGGCCAGAAAGTGTAGAAGGATGGCCTCATCTACAAAGAATAGCACCAAAATTGATGGCATATGATAGTAACATCGAAATAGGACTCTTAATTGGCTTGGCTTGTATGCGTGCTATTAAACCAAGGGAATTGATTCTTGGAAAGGATGACGAACCCTATGCCAGAAAAAAAACATTGTTAGGCTGGAGTATCATAGATAAAGTCATTGATAAGTGTCAAAATGATGTCACGGATCAAGCCTTAGCTAGTAAATTGATGGTCCACAAGGTTACAATTAATGGTGAAAAGAAATGTGGCTTTCTCTCCTCAAACTAAAGTGAAGGAAATAATTAACCCTGCACAACTTGGCAAATTTGACTTCAATGAAAGGGAGATTAACGATATTCCTTACTCGTATCAAGACAGAATTTTCTTGAGAAAAATGAAAGAAGGAATTCACCAACAAGAGATGGATATTATGAATTGCCTCTCCCACTTAGGGATGATGAGGTCAAACTTCCAAACAGTAAAGAGTTAGCAATCCCTAGGTTGATGAGCTTGAGAGGAAAGTTACAGAGTAATAAGAATTATCACCAGGACTATGTTCAGTTTATGAATGAACTTATAAATAAAGGGTATGCAGAAGAAGTACCTAATCAAGATCTATTTTTGAATGATAGACAAGTGTGGTATATTCCACATCATGGAGTATATCCAAAGAAACCTGGTAAGATTAGAGTGGTCTTCGACTGCAGTGTCATTTATAAGAACGAATCATTGAACAAGAATTTACTTCTAGGTCCAGACTTGACAAATAATTTGATTGGTGTTCTTTGTAGATTTAGAATAGATTATGCTGCAGTTGTATGTGATATAGAAGCTATGTTCCACCAAGTAAAGGTAAGGCCTAACCACAGAAATTTACTACGCTTTCTATGGTGGAATAATGGAGATCTGGATTCAAATTTAATAGAATATAGAATGATAGTGCATTTATTTGGAGCTACATCATTTCCAAGTGTAGCTAATTTTGCCTTAAAGGTTACAGCTGATGACTATAAAGGACCAAAAGGATCGAAAGCTGCAACCTTTGTGAAAAATGGATTCTATGTAGATTATGGATTAACATCTGTGCCAACAGTTGCTGAAGCTATATCTCTGATCAAGGACAGCAAGGCCCTGTGCTAAAGGGGTGGTTTTAAGTTGCACAAGTTCTTGTCAAACCACAAAGAGGTCCTAGAAACAACAAACTCAAATGAAAGGGCCAGCAGTTTAAAAAAACCTAGATTTAACTAATGAAGCCATGCCAATTGAAAGAACATTAGGTGTAGAGTGGTGCATAGAAGCAGATGCATTTCAGTTCAGAATTAACCTCAGTGATAAACCAATAACAAGAAGAGGTATTTTATCTACAGTAAGTTCTATATTTGACCCTATGGGCATGGTTTCTCCCTTCATATTAATTGGGAAAAGGATACTCCAAACTCTGTGTCAAGATGGAGTAGATTGGGATGATGACATATCAGACAACTTAAAACAGCAATGGAGAAGATGGAGAAATGATCTGATTCAACTGAAGGAGTTAAAGATCCCTAGATGCTATAAGCCTGATAAGTTCGGGAAGGTGAAATCAGTTGAACTCCACCATTTTTCTGATGCAAGCCAAGATGGTTATGGTCAGTGTTCATATCTAAGACAACTGAATGAACAAGGACAGGTTCATTGTGCACTTGTGATGTCTAAATCCAGAGTGACCCCATTGAAACCTATTACTATTCCTAGACTAGAACTTACTACAGCAATTGTAGCCGTTAGAGTCAGTTCTATGTTGAGAAAGGAGTTGGATTATGGGGTAATAAAGGAATTCTTCTGGACTGACAGCAAAGTCGTACTTGGTTATATTATGAATGATGCTAGAAGACTTCATGTGTTTGTGGCCAACAGAATACAATACATCAGAGATCGCACTTCTCCAGTGGAATG
>BOPN01006063.1:62500-70000 GCA_017312705.2 Penaeus japonicus
AATTTTTGATGGTAGCGAGCCCGTCGATGATTGGTGTTAAATCGGGATTGTCAATCAGACCGCCAAGGAGCATAATGCCCAACACAGCAAGACCATCTTCATACGCGATCGCGTTGCCAAGGGAACCATACTCAGTCTTGAAGTGCACCAGATGAAGCTCGGCAGCGTATCTGGATGGGTGGCAATCATTTAGCTAAGCTCCATCAAGTAGCTGATCGTATTTCGCGTCGTATACTGATACATTGAGTGGTTCGGCATCTACAACTGCACATCAACTCACGCGATTCCATTGATGGTATGTTCCGAGCCCTGTGTGCTGATGCTGCCCCAGTGGAAATGGAACTGGGCGAAGGTGTATTTTCCGCCCAACTTTCCACCGCTCACGGAGGGAAGCTGTGTGACATCTGTGATGGTCCACGCAACCTTGGCTGGAAGAATGTGAAACTAGTTGTCATACATATTAGACGCGTTTACTGTATAGTCTTGGTACCAGCCACTTGGTACTGACATGTAATGATAATAACAGTAATAATGATAAATCTATATACCTGAGTGTCCATTGTTTTCGATCTTCATGTCATCGGGGACAGTGTCGTATTTCTCCAGCACCCACGCATCGGAGGAACTGGTGGCAGTGGCTTCGAGGCCATTCAGGGCGATTGGGGACTGACTGCTGCCAGCACAGAAGTTGGGGAACAATGTGGCCCAGTTCTCGGGACCTGTTAGCAGGACAAAGAGAGCGAATGAGCATTTTATAATTAACTAATCTAATTACAACATTTTCTTTTCCGTCGGGATTATGTATTCTTAGTCGTAATGTTATGTGTCAATATTTATATTACGTTATGACAGATAAATTCTTGGATTTGCTGTATTACAGTTTTAACTCTCGTTTGCGCGGGGTATAGTAACGTTTACCTCCTTCACCCTTGTAACCCCATTCAGGCGCCGCGGGAGGGCCAGCTGTAGGAGCTATGGGGGCTGTTAATTGGTGACAAAAGGGTAATTAGTGACAAAAAGTAATTAGTGTTTTCCTCATAATTCTACGTTTGCTCTGATGCAGCTATAAATATATCTTTATTCATCTATTATTATTTATTCTATTTCATTTATTATATATACAGATTTGCGATAGTAATTAGTTAAAAATATGACAGCAAAATGTGGAAAGTCCAATTGTTGAAAAACTTACTCTGTCGTTGCCTAAACGTATTCAACTTCTGAACAGTCCTGACTATACAGTGCAAGATAAGGAATAAGCTCCAGTTCATCATTGAAATGTGTGTGAAAGTATGTTTTTGAGTTGGTGATTAATATCAAATGATCGTGTATATAGCATTTTTTAAAGGACTATTCAGATAAGTAATACAGAATTAAAATAAACTGTGCGAGATGAAGAGAGATTATCAACATATTAACATTATTCAATAACTGAACAGATGATGTTATGTTGGTGTGAAACATCTTACACTAACATTGGAATGTTCAAACCACAATGCATATACTGAAGTTAATAAACAGATCTAAAACTGCATATGTCCAAACAAGAAAAAAAAGTTAAGAGGACACATTTTATGATCTCACGAAATGTACCTTTAAGTATCAAGTCTTTGAGTGGCAGATGTATGTAAAGTTAAACACTTACCACATACGTGTGCGTCAATATCTACTCCACTTGCGGAAAATGGAAAAATCTGCGATATAAATCATCTTAAACGCAGTCTGAAAGTGAGCCAGACTAAACGCCAGAAACGACACTACACGCGCAAGTTAAGGGACGAAATGCACTTTTGACTTCTTTATTGGCAAGCTTTGCGGGAATCTCTTCTCTGAATCCCGCCATACTTCAAATGTAATCGAAAAGGAAAAGAGAAATAGAAGCAAAACACACACAGAAGGACCCTTAATTAAGCCAGCAGACACATAACATCGGTGTTAACATCATATTTCTTACCTCCACCACCAGCACAATGTATACAAATTTAAGAGAAAAGCATAGGATTAGTTAACAAAGCGTAAATTTACAGGATAACATCAATAATTTTCCTTAAGATGTAGTCTTTCATTTTGCTAAGCATTATACGAGAAAAAAGGAAAATCAGTCTAATGAAAAACCCTTGTAAATAATTACTTAAATACAATTACTTATACATTTATTCCTTGTCGAGAGTTTCATCTCTCATCTCCGACCTCGTTCCATTTCAACGCTGTTTCCCACCGCTCCTTCAATCCTGCTATTCCCAGTCGCTTCTTTACTGGTCGTCTGCCAAAAAAAGATAATTTTTTTATACTGCATGAACTGAGCTAAAGGTTTTTTAGTCAGACACTCTGATTTATTCGTTATATGAAACAGTCGTATTCCCAATACTTAACATTATCGTATATAAGAATCGACATTATTATATGAACCACGAATATACAACGTGAATAACTGATAACAATTAAGTTCCTAGCTGTGGAACAAAGGAAAGCCTGAGTGCAAGTAGTTGATGGGTTTGTTGGTTCTGGATTTGCGTCGCAGAATACGGCTATATGATCCATGTGCAATTGCGTATAAAGGGAAAAATCACGCACGCACACGCCCACACACACACACACACACACACACACAGACATATACATATGTATATATTATATATATATGTATATATATATATATATATATATATATATATATATATATAATTATATGTACACATATATACATTTATATATATATATACAATACCTACAAATCTATAAACATATATATATATATATATATATATATATATATATATATATATATATATGAATATATATATATATATATATATATATATATATATATATATATATATATATAATATGTGGCTACATTTATACTCAAATGTTTGAGATGAGTCAGGATAGCTCATACCTAGGAAGCCCATCAGTATAACTCCTCTCGGGTGCAGCTGCAGAATCCAGGCCTATTGGAGCTGCAGCAAAGACGAAATTTGATGCAAGTACTACTCACGCCAGTATATTCAAGCCCTCACATACTGAATTCTTCTGACAAGATAAGTTAAGAACTACGAAGGCTATGAAGAAGAAGTGAGTCCACGACGAGAACTCCGACAATCAACAAAGAAGTAACCTGCTGAATTGCTGCAAAGATCTTCAGACCTTCCAAAGAATCTATTCCTTCTACAAGAGTGCAGATGACTCGTGAACTTCTGATGAAAAAGTATGTTTATGGTAGTCATTAGTTCTAATTAGGTCAGTGGTACGTAAATAGTGACAAAATGAGTGCCACTGAAGAAGCTGGAAGTGAACAACCTCAACAGACTGAGGCTAGTGATGAAATGAAGGGTGCTAGATTAAGAGTTTTAACAGAGAAAGGACGTGAGTATCAAATAACACAGCTTTCAAAAAGGTTATTAGCAGCTAAGCAAGCATGGAGAAAGGCACTTACAGATATAATGTTTTGTCTAGAAAGTGTAATAAGTGTGGATCAGCTTAGAATACATAAAAAGGCAGCAGTGTCACAGTTCAATGAAGTAGTAACTGCCTTTATTTTGTTAATAGAAGTAGATCCAAATTCACAGGAGAAATTGTCACAGGAGTTAAACAATGATGAAAAGGTTCATGAAACTTGCTTGCACCAAATTGAGAGTAAAATGAATGAGTTAAAGCAGGAGACAAAATCAGTAAAGTCACATTCTAGTAAATTATCAAGGCATTCTCAGTCTACTAACAGATCTTCTCAGAGCATTAATAAGAAGGAGCAGTTACTTACAAAGATAGCTAAGCTACAAACTGAGCTTCAGTTCCATGAAAGGGAAATGGAGCACAAGAAAAATCTTGTCATAAAAGATTTAGTAGCTACTCAAGCAGAATTGAATATTGTAAATGCAACGGAAGATGAGAAATTAGTACTGCCTGAGTGTGAAGAAGTAGATAATTTAAGTAAGACACTACATCTTCATAAATATTTAGATTCACTTGATAGCAATCCGTTAGAAGACAGGGAAGTAAAACCTAGTTTATGTAAACAGGAAATAAATGTCCATGATATATCTGGTATGGCTGAATTAGAGAAGGAAGTGTCTAAATTAGAGTACACTTACTTACCAAGTCCAGTACTTAACCCACAAGCTAAAAGTTTTAAACCAGAATCAGAATTGAAAAGACCACATGTATCAACTAGACAAGATAGAACAAGTTCATTAGTGGACATAAATGTATTGAGGGAAGTGGTTGATATCTTGTCCTCAAAAAACAAAAATGAATTGCCACGGCCAGAGCCAGAAGTTTTCAGTGGTGATTTATTGGAGTTTCCAACCTGGCTTCAAAATTTTGAGATATTTATAGAATCACGTGTAACAAAGCCAGCTGAGAAACTTTTTTATCTTGGTAAATATACTAGTGGGGCAGCTAAAGAAGCAATAAGAGGACTTCTAAGAATTCACAATGAAGAAGCTTTTCGTGAGGCTAAAGGCATATTAGAAGATAGGTATGGTAATAAATTCATTGTAGCAAATGCCTTTAGGAAGAAACTGAGTGAGTGGCCAAAGATTTTGAGAAATGATGGTCACGCACTACAGAAATTTTCAGATTTCTTGAAGAACTGTTTAATGGTAATGAAAACATCTGATTTTCTTAATATCTTGGATGACCCTCAAGAAAACAACAAGATGTTACAAAAGTTAACTCCATCTCTAATAGAAAGGTGGAACTCAATAGTCTATAGATGGTCTGTAAATGGTTCAGGTTATCCGACATTTAATGTTTTTTGTGAATTTATAGAAGTAGAGGCAAAGAAAGCTTGCCATCCAATTTCCTCTTATTGTGCAGTGATGTCAATAAATCAAAAGTATGATGTAGGTGACTTAAAGAGTAAGAAGGAAGTTAGATCGCAAACTAGTAGAGTTGGAACAAAGAGGTTAGTGGCCAGCTCAACTGGGGTAAAGGAATTGGAGCTAAACAGAGATGACAAAGGACTAAATGTAAGAAAGAAATTCCATTGTCACTACTGTAAGGGAGAACATGATCTAGATTCGTGTAAAGAGTTCGGTGAACTAAGTAATAAGGAAAAAATGGAATATGTACAAAGGTCATTTATTTGTAGAGGTTGTTAAAAGTTTGTCCATATCATAAAAAAATGTAGAAAAAGAAAGATGTGTGCAGTGTGTAAAAGATGTCATCCAACTTCTCTTCACGAGGCTATACTTGAAAGAATCAAGGAAAGGGAAACTGAGAAAACTGTCACTCTGTACAAAAGGTCAACAGCTGAGGACAATATCACCACATATAAGGTTAGTGAGGAGCTTAAAAGTGATATAGTTTCCAATAAAGTACGGATAAAGCACACAAAGTGTATGACATACAATGATAGTGTCAGTATGGTAACATCATGATAGTAATGTCTGTAACAGAATCCTAGTTTATGCATTATTAGATGAACAGTCAGATGCCTGTTTCATAAATGAATCTATTTTGAATAAATTAGAAACTAAGGGCAACAAAGTCCACCTAAAACTAACAACGGTGTTAGGAGAAGAAACAGTTGAGAGTACAAAAAATAAGGGACTCATGGTACGTGGCTTAAGCATGTATACAGACGTGTCACTTCCAGCGACATATTCACGAGAAGATATTCCAGCAAGAAGGGATCAAATATCAAGGCCAGAAAATGTAGAAGGATGGCCTCATCTATAAAAAATAGCACCGAAATTGATGGCATATGATAGCAACATCGAAATAGAACTCTTGATTGGCTTGACTTGAATGCGTGCTATTAAACCAAGGGAATTGATTTTTGGAAAGGATGACGAACCCTATGCCAGCAAAAAAAAAAAAAACATTGTTAGGCTGGAGTATCATAGGTAGAGTCATTTTTAAATGTCAAGATAATGTCATGGATCAAGCCTTAGCTAGTAAATTGATGGTCCACAAGGTTACAATAAATGGTGAAAAGAAATGTGGCTTTCTCTCCTCACAAACTAAAGTGAAGGAAATAATTAACCCTGCACAACTTGGCAAATTCTTTGAACTTGACTTCAATGAAAGGAAGATTGGAGATATTCCTTACTCGTATCAAGGCAGAATTTTCTTGAGAAAAATGAAAGAAAGAATTCGCCAACAAGAGGATGGACATTATGAATTGATCCTCCCACTTAAGGATGATGAGGTCAAACTTCCTAACAGTAAAGAGTTGGCGATGTCTAGGTTGATGAGCTTGAGAGGAAAGTTACACAGTGATAAGAATTATCACCAGGACTATGTTGAGTTTATGAGTGAATTTATAGATAAAGAGTATGCAGAAGTGCCTAAGCAAGATTTATTTTTGAATGATGGACAAAGAAACCTGGTAAGCTTAGAGTGGTCTTCGACTACTATGCCACTTATAAAAACGAATCACTTAACAAGAATTTACTTCAAGGTCCGGACTTGACAAATAAATTGATTGGTGTTCTTTGCAGATTTAGAAAAGATTATGTTGCAGTTGTATGTGATATAGAAGCTATGTTTCACCAAGTAAAGGTAAAACCATTGAAGAAGGGAAACAGGCTTTGTCACTTGGATCCTTTCTTAGATAAAGATGGTATCTTAAGGTTAGGTGGTAGAATGAGGCATGCAGACTTCTCCACGAACAACAAGCATCCAGCTATATTACCGAAGGTATCACACATAACCGAAATGATAGTATGTCATTTCCATCAGAAAGTTCATCGTCAAGGTATAGGCATAACCTTGAACGTATTGAGAGCATCAGGTTATTGGATTATAGGAGGTTCCACGATAGTAGCAAGACATATTTTTAGATGTGCCATATGCAAGAGAATAAGAGGTATGTTTCAAGAGCAGAAAATGTGTGACTTACCATCGGACAGGCTTGAACCTACCCCTCCTTTCACATATAGTGCAGTAAATTACTTTGGACCATTCTTTGTCAAGGAAGGGCGCAAAGGAGTGAAAAAATATGGTGGTCTATTCACTTGTATGGTCTCAAGGGCAATTCATATAGAAGGAACTAATACACTGGAAACAGATTCATTTCTGAATGCATATCGATGCTTCATTGGAAGATGTGGCCCAGTTCATCAGCTTAGATCAGACCAGGGCACGAATTTTGTTAAAGCCAAAAATGAACTTCAAGAATGCCTGCAAGAAATGGACCAGAAGAAGCTAAAAAGGGAGCTCCTCAAAGAACACTGTGATTTGATAACATTACTGTGGGTACATTTATACTCAAATGTGATACTATAAGCTCCTAATAATTATGATATATACTAACAAGAGGAATATATATCAAATAGATTAGTATCCCCTTATATAGTTTTCTGATGTACACCTCCTATAGGCAATCTGCATAATAAATCCCATGAAAACAATTGGAAGCCATTTTGTAGCTCAGAGAAGCCAAGTGGGGTGTCTGGGGTATTTATCTTATTCTATCTATGTAATCTTGAAATAGATGTTTATACAGGAATAGAAATTTGATATATGATGGTGTCAAGATATATTGTACTTAAT
>BOPN01006063.1:77500-79221 GCA_017312705.2 Penaeus japonicus
GATGGCGGGATGAAATAGTGAATTTCGCAGGAGTAAACTGGAATCAGAGGACACAAGACCGGAATGACTGGAAAAGATTGAGAGAGGCCTACGTCCTGCAGTGGAATGATACAGGCTGATGATGATATATATATATATATATATATATATATATATATATATATATATATATATATATATATGTGTGTGTGTATATATGTATATATATATATATATATATATATATATATATATATATATATATATATATATATGTATGTATGTATATATATTTATATATGTATGATCAAGTTTTTTTATATTTATAAATATGTATATACTTTTATATTTTACTTTTTTTTTACTAGTGTATGAATATTTTTGTGTGATGCATGAGTGTTTGTGTATTCTTTTATAAAACAATGATTTTTCGATTATAAGTGTTATTTACTTTTGTTGACCTCATATCAAAACACTAACACAAAGTATCTAGGGTTATTTTGACTTATAGATGTATGGTTATCAACATACCTATAAATCATTCAGCTTGTTCTCGTGTCAGACTACACTTGGTAGCCTGTTCATTTACTCACCATATAAATGCAAATAGCAACTAGTTATTAATACGACGCCCTTGCTAAAGCCACATCACTATTTCCTTGATCATTTTCAAAATAGTTAGCTCACTGTACGTCGTAGAAATGAAGCTTGTTATTAACACTAACCAGGGAGGACTATCATATTGCTTTAGAATAATATCAGCATTCTTTGCATTGCATGTTGTGATGAGGTAAGTTTCTGAACTATAAACGAACCATTATTGTTCTTTAGCACATTCACTGAATGAATCACCGCGAAACGATGTGAAACTACACGGGATGGAGAGAGAAGGTGATATATTAATAGTGCGAATAATTAAAGGCTTCTCTCAACATCGTAACAATGCAGCTGAGACCGACATAGCGGGAGAGTCGATACGATAAGAGAGTTTCCAGTTTATAACGGTCATTCCAAATATATTTCAGATCGCGTTATCAAAATATTAGACTTAACAACTAATGTTATCAAAATTATGCAATTTATGAATGAAAAAAAGAGAAATAAAATCCTAATAAATTCAGTGTCGCAAAAATATAACGAATATATTAAATGATGGTTCTATACAATCGCAAAGCGGGGAAAAGCATGGTAAATTGCTCTAACAAATATGCCTGGTGGTCATGCCATTAAGTCAGATATTTTCATCCTATCCAAAACGTTTCGATGACTCTTACGTTCCTTGGAAAATACATGATGAATGATAAGTTGTGCTTTGTCTAGAATAGAGAGAGCATCAGCATACGTAAGTGATAGGATGAACAGACTCCAAAAGTATTTTGACTGTTCTTATATTACACACTAACAATTAATGTTTCGTAGAACATTGCTCTTCTAATTAATTCTGCGTGCATGAATACATCGGAATATATACATTCCATTAACCCTTTTCATCGCAACGTAAAATTTCCTTCTCACCTGGAAAATTTCACAGTCTATTAGTATTGATCTTTTAAAAAGACGGTTCTTCTCTCTCTCTCTCTCTCTGTCTCTGTCTCTCTGTCTCTGTCTCTCTGTCTCTCTCTCTCTGTCTCTGTCTCTCTGTCTCTCTCTCTCTCTCTCTCTCTCTCTCTCTCTCTCTCTCTCTCTCTCTCTCTCTCTCTCTCTCTCTCTCTCTCTCTCTCTCTTTCTCTCTCTTTCTCTCT
>BOPN01006064.1:20000-27500 GCA_017312705.2 Penaeus japonicus
TACACATTGCACAGTACATGCGAATACGTTTCTCTAGAAGATAAACACAGCAGCCTCTGTCAGTTGATCACTGACCTGAGGCGATGATCACGTGTTGATTTGACTGACAGCCCAGATAAGTCAACGATGGAGAGGTCTGTGGGTCTAGACTAGGGGACTTGTTGCACGGCATTAGTTGCATAACAGTTTGTTAAACATCTCGATATCAAAGGAAAATTAGATAAGAAGATAGGGCTTTAAATGTCTTATTGTCTATGTCGCTATATTACCGCAGCGTGCAATAACTGCATTATATGGCATTGAATATATATATATATATATATATATATATATATATATATATATATATATATATATATATATATATATATATATATATATATATATATATATATATATATATATATACATATACCGTCACATCAGGGAAAGGGTTAAAGTTGAAAAAGGAAAGAAGAGAACGATCCAAATATCATGCAAGAAAATGTAAATGCATTTGCAGTTCTTGCCATCTGGATTTTCCATTACTTTATGCAAATACGACATGCTCTCCAGCCTATGAAGTCGGTTTCTCGGATCGAACGTTTTGGCGTTTGTGCGACGGATTGCTGCTTCGAAAACATAAGTGCTTTAAAATCTATATTCTATGTGTGTGTCTGTGTGTAAATATATATATGTGTATATATATATATATAAATATATATATATATATATATATATATATATATATATATATATATATATATATATATACATATATACTGTATATATATATATATATATATATATATATATATATATATATATATATATATATATATATATATATATATATATACATACATACATACATTTATTCACATACTTATACATACCATACATATACATATTTTTATTCATATTTTTATCTATTTATTCATTTATTTGTTCATTTCTATTTATATTCGTTTATTTTGTCTAATTATCTTTATTTTCCCATTTCAGGAGCACCAACACTTGGAACGAGTTTCTTAATGATGCGAGTTTCAGCAGTTCACGTTCTGGGAAATTCGTAATAGACTAATGATGTAAACAACTCCAAGATTTAAAATAATTCTGAGAACATGTCGTCGAGTTCTCTCTCTCTCTCTTTCTCTCTCTCTCCTGCTCTCGCTCTCGCTCTCTCTCTCTTTCTTTCTCTCGCTCTCGCTCTCGTTCTCTCTCTCGCTCTCGTTCTCTCTCTCGCTCTCGTTCTCTCTCTCGCTCTCGTTCTCTCTCTCTCTCTCTCTCTCTCTCTCTCTCTCTCTCTCTCTCGCTCCCCTCTCTTTTTTTTCTCTCTCTTGCTCTTTCTCTCTCTCTCTCTCGTTCTCTCTCTCGCTCTCTCTCTCTCTCTCTCTCTCTCTCTCTCTCTCTCTCTCTCTCTCTCTCTCTCTCTCTCTCGCTCCCCTCTCTTTTTTTCTCTCTCTCTTGCTTTCGTTCTCTCTCTCGCTCTTGCTCTCTCTCTCTCTCTCTCTCTCTCTCTCTCTCTCTCTCTCTCTCGCTCCCCTCTCTTTTTTTCTCTCTCTCTTGCTCTCGTTCTCTCTCTCGCTCTCGTTCTCTCTCTCTTTCTCTCTCTCGCTCTCGTTCTTTCTCTCTCTTTCTCTCTCGCTCTCGTTCTTTCTCTCTCTTTCTCTCTCGCTCTCGTTCTTTCTCTCTCTTTCTCTCTCGCTCTCGTTCTTTCTCTCTCTTTCTCTCTCTCTCTCTATATATATATATCTATCTATCTATCTATCTATCTATCTATCTATTTGTCTATCTATTTATCTCTCTCTCTCTCTCTCTCTCTCTCTCTCTCTCTCTCTCTCTCTCTCTCTCTCTCTCTCTCTCTCTCTCTCTCTCTCTCTCTCTCTCTCTCTCTCTCTCTCTCTCTCTCTCTCTCTCTCTCTCTCTCTCTCTCTCTCTGTCTTTCTCTCTCTCTCTCTCGCTCTCGCGCGCGCTCTCTCTCTCTCGCTCTCTCTTTCCTTTCATCCCTTTTCTCATCAAGAAATCTCTTGCTGGAAAAAAAGAGACAATTAATTTACATACGACTCAAATTACAGATATAGATTGCCTTTCTTATGGATCAAGGAGAATGCTGATAATAATTCCTCTTATTTTTATTTGTTCAGTGCAGCGAGTTGAAAGTTGGGTGATCATTAATTTTCTGAATCAAATTGGAATGGACCCATTTTTTTATTGATTACACTGATTTAGATTATATGCAATGTCAAACACATCCCAGTTCGTTGCAAAAAGATGTTGCAGGCTTATGGTGATTAAAGAAAAAAATGTGTTGCACTAGATATAAATCATTCTTATTCATGTTATCATTATTTCATTCTTATTCATGTTATTCTTATTTCATTATTTTATTTCTCTCATTTGTCGACTACATAGTAGCAAATATCTATTTTTCTTATCTTTCACTTATCAGTATATGGTTCTTAGACTTACAAAAGAAAAACAAACTCAAAGAACGTTTAAAAAAAAGTTTGAAGATATTCTAGGTTCATAATATTAAACACTCTCCTGACCTTATTTCTGACCTGTATTTCAACTTATCCTCTTTTTTAATTGTATGTATATATGAGAGGTTTTGTTTTTGACCTATGACAGTTAGAATCATAAACCTAACATAGAGGAAATAGGCTTTTAAAAAAGTAGATAGCGAAAAATAGTTACATATGAATTACATGAATCAAAAGTTAGAAATTACGAAAGTCTCTTCCTCTCTACCTCAATCTCTCTCTCTCACTCTCTCTCTCTCTCTCTCTCTCTCTCTCTCTCTCTCTCTCTCTCTCTCTCTCTCTCTCTCTCTCTCTCTCTCTCTCTCTCTCTCTCTCTCTCTCTCTCTCTCTCTCTCTCTCTCTCTCTCTCTCTCTCTCTCTCTCTCTTCTTCTTCTTCTTCTTCTTCTTCTTCTTCTCCCTCTCTCCCTTTTTTCGTAAAAAAACAAAAAAAGAAAATGCATCACCTTATCTTATTTGTATTTGAATCTATATTTTTCGTCTATTTCATCACCGAATACTTTATAAAGCAAACGGATACGGGTGCAATAAAAACAACAAACAAACAAACACCAAATAGCACTTCACCAAACTCATTCCACATACGCGGAGTGCCGCAGTAACCGAAATCCTCACACTACAGAATATCATGCCAGGTTTTAAGAGCTGACATGTCACAGCTACCCGGGTCGTTATCCAGATTTGCATCCAAAGTCCTATATTGTTCAAAACCAGGAAACAGGGATTGCAAAATATTGCGGATGAGCGTAGACAGTGCAAGATTTGCTGTTGCTACTTTGCTGATCTGATATATCTGATTATGATATTTTTTTGAACCATTGGTAAGAGTAGAGTTGACTGATATTGATTCTGCTTATTGGTCGTGTTAAAAACAAGAAACGGCATAGATTGCAAAGAAGCGTTGAAAGTTGCAACATTTGGGATTCCCCTTGCTGATCAGTATCCCAAAGCATAACAAAATCCGTACTGTAATTTAGACTAGCTTTCTAAATGTAGATAAAAAAATAAAAATAAATAAAAAAAATTAAAAAAAATTGATGTCCACAAAACATCAGAGGATCTCTTGGAATGTCCATATTCGCGGCAATAAAAGTATTTGCATACGTAATCACGCAAGTGTCATCGTTTCTTAAGGACTGCGAAATCCTTGTCTGGTCGATAGAATGCCGAGAGAGAGGGAAGGAGGAAAGTAAGAGGGATGGAGGAAAGGAGGATGGGAGGGATAGAGGGAGGAGGGAGGAGAGGAGAGCGGGAAGATGACAGACAGGGAGAGAGAGAAAGAGAGAGAGAGAGAGAGAGAGAGAGAGAGAGAGAGAGAGAGAGAGAGAGAGAGAGAGAGAGAGAGAGAGAGAGAGAGAGAGAGAGAGAGAGAGAGAGAGAGAGAGAGAGAGAGAGAGAGAGAGAGAGAGAGAGAGAGAGAGAGAGAGAGAGAGAGAGAGAGAGAGAGAGAGAGAGAGAAAGAATGAGAGAGAGAGAGTAGAAATTGCGGAAAGGAGATAGACGATGAAAAACAAATCCAAAACAGATACTACTTTATAGTAGAAGAATTCAAAAGAGAAAGACAGATAAAATAGAATCTAGCTCAATATTAATGTCATTCCTTTCGAAGAAACAAACAAACGTACGACATATATATATAGAAATAAATAAAAAACAAAAACAAAAAACGACATACACACAGAGACACACACACACTCAAATAATAATAATAATAATAATAAATAAATAAAATAAAATAAAAAAATAAACTTCTTTTGAATGGAAATAAAAGAAAAAGATACTCAAAACACATGCCGGGAAAGGAAAAGGAACCCAAGATGCAAGAGTTGAATCGTGCAACAATTCCTGAAGTGCAGATACGACAAACAAGACCATTACAGGAAGTCACTAACCGCTTCGTAAGGTCAATTTACCAAGGAAGTTCTTGTCTTTAGATACGATCTGGCGAAGTCAAGGTGAAGTTTCCAAGAGATTCTAATCGTAAAGACAGGACGCGGATCAGAAACTTTGATATTGAATTTGAGAATAAAATAGAAATATGTTTTTTATGGGATTTTTTTTTGATGGGATTCTACAGGAATTCGTACTGGATTTTAGAGGATTTAAAGAAAGATTCTATTTGAGATAGATTTTGTTTCTAAATCTATGTCAGCTTGAATTAGAAACATGGCATAAGAATAAGAATTTTAAGAGTTGCATATGCATTACGCGAATTGAAATAAGTTAGAGATTACAGAAGTCTCTTCCTCACCCTTTCCCCCCCTTTCTCTCTCTCTCTCTCTCTCTCTCTCTCTCTCTCTCTATCTATCTATCTATCTATCTATCTATCTATCTATCTCAATGTCTTCAGTTTTACAACCATATTGACCCCCAGAACTTTCCTTTTTTTTTCTTCCCAATGCATCTAAAAGCCTCTATCTTATATTTACGAGCTAGAATAGTTAGATATCAAAAGTTCTCATCTTCCTATCAACAAACCAAGGATTTATTTTTTTCTACCAAACTAAATCAACCCCCCCCCCCAAAAAAAAAAAGAAAGGAAAAAAAAATAGGAGTATTTGCATAGTAAAAGTGAAATGTAAAAGATGTCTGCATTTTCAAGAGTAACATCATTGGTTTTAATGATTGTGGTTAACCTATTGTAGGCAAGGATAGATTTGCTTGCCAGGTCTCCAGGACCGGCACCTATGTGGCACCCAAAATGGGTTTTATTTCAGAGTGAGGCTGCTTCACGCTCCCTTTCACGCTCTCTTTCCTTCTCATTGTGAAACTAGAACCATTTTTTGTGTTCATCGTTTCTTTGTGCTTTGTGAAACTTATCTGTTAATATGACAGGTTCTATCTATGTTGTAGTTGACTAGAATTGTAGTATAGGGTCCATATCAGCTCCTTATTTTTTGTACTTAAAGTAATAGAAGTATTTTAGTTTTATGGGAGGACAATGAGCACCTTAATTTTTTCATATTCATGTACTGTTGCGGAAAGCAGAGGATTATTGAGACTACATTGAAGATAACAAAAGAAATGGGGAAGAGGAAGGAAACCTGTACTTGACTGCTAGTACCATGGCACAAGGCCTTACTAGTACAGGGGCACATTGTAGACACTTGACATGGTTTGAGTCACCTTCCTCTTCTCATTCTGCTTGCCCATCCTTCATTGCCAGTACTTTAGAGCAAGAGGTTGGCATTTTGCTGTATGTCATCGCTCCCTGAATATGGTGCTTGCTTAGACCATAAATTAATTGTTCAAGGCTGCTAATATATCCAAGAAGAGACCAAAATATATTACCTGAAAACAGAATATTTCAGAGTTCAGTGAATCAACAGAAAAGCCAAGACGCCCTTCGATTTCTCTGAAAGAATTGTAAGCATTTATTCTATCTCCTCCTCCTCTTTTTACTTATGATTTCCCCTAATCCTTCCCCTTTTCCACTTCTTCTGTTCTTATTTTTCCATTGCGACCATTAGGTAACACTGATTAGGATTAATTACAGGATAATAGGACTTAATTTTTTACTCACTGAATCATGATATGTATATCTCAGTATGACAATAATACCATCACTAATTTACAAGTATCAATGATTACTAATAGGAATTACTATTTCTTATAAATAATTTCTTAGGTTACATAATGGTTGTCCAGATGCAGTTGATACAGTTTTGCGTCACAAAGTTTTTTATTTTTATTTTTTTATTTATTTTATTTTTATTTATTTATTATTCTTTTTTTTTTTTTAAGGGATAAGACGATGCCTTCTTTCAAAGAACTTCGGATTAGTGTGTGTGTGTGTGTGTGTGTGTGTGTGTGTGTGTATGAGTACAAATATAAATGTGAAAAGGCAGCGATGGGATTAATAATAATGAGGATAATAATGATATGATGATGATTATGATATTGATACCAATAATGGTAATCCTGATAATGATATGAATGTTGATCATAATCATAATAATAATGATAATGATAATGGCATAGAGAAAAGGATAATAAAAATGATAACAGAAGTGATAAGGACGATAATGATGGTAATGATGAAAATAATACTAATGATAGAACAAAACACATGGATAATTTATTAATAAAAAAATAACTAAATAAACATATCAGTTATATTAAGAAAATAAAATGAATTGAGCAGATAATTCTAACCAGGTTTTTCGTTATTAGGAAATAGGCTTAGCCGTAAAAAGAGAGAGAGAGAGAGCGAGCGAGCGAGAGAGAGAGAGAGAGAGAGAGAAAACAGGGTGACGCAGAGGATATAGAAAAAAATCCTAAAATCCGGCAGAGCAAGGCGTCTGAGACTACAATGCTATTTTTCACTAACACAAAAAGTACTACAGCGTGAGAGGATTATATATGAGAAACGCAGTGTGTTTTTGCCGAAAAAGATGAAACTTTTGGTTCGTAATTTCACATGGTTTGAAATCAACAATATGAAGCCAATCCTATACCCTTCTCTCCCCCCCCCCCTCTTCCCTTCCCCTCCCCCTTTTCTTTCCATGCCCCCTCTCTTCCCTCCCCCTCCCCCCTTCCCTTCTCTTTCTATGCCTCTCTCTTAGTTCCCCTTCCCCCTTCCCTTCCCTTTCCATGCCCCTCTCTTCCCTACCCCTCCCCCCTTCCCTTCCCTTTCCATGCCCCTTCTCTTCCCTCCCCTTCCCCTTCTCTTTCTATGCCCCCTCTCTTCCCAAACCCCCCCTCCCTCCCTTCCCTCACGCCCCTCTCTTCCCTATCCCTCCCCCCTTCCTTTTCCCCCATGCCCCCCTCTCTTCCCTCCCCTCGTCCCCCTTCCCCCTCTCTTTTCCATGCCCTTCTCCTCTCCCCCCCTTCCCTTTCCATATCCCCCCTCTCTTCCCTCTCCCCCCTTCCCCCTTCCCTTCCCTTTCCACGCCCCTCTTCCCTCTCTCTCCCCCCTCCCCTCCCCCTCCCCCTCCCCTCCCTTCTCTTTCCATACCCCTCTTTTCCCTCCCCCTC
>BOPN01006064.1:42500-45000 GCA_017312705.2 Penaeus japonicus
ATGTGTGTCTATGTATGTGTGTGTGTGTACATATATATATATATATATATATATATATATATATATATATATAGAGAGAGAGAGAGAGAGAGAGAGAGAGAGAGAGAGAGAGAGAGAGAGAGAGAGAGAGAGAGAGAGAGTAAGAGAAGGGAGAAGGAAATAGAGAGAGAGAGAGAGAAGGGTGAGGTAGGGAAGGCATTAGGTACAAGATGACCATTAAGTCTTGAAAGGGAAGATGGGAAAGAAGAACGAGCTAAATCTTGCTCTCCTTTTAGTACAATTCCCTTTTAATTTTAGTACTAGATAAACATTCTCAATAGCTATAGTTATCCCTGTAAAATCAGGATACATTTTCTATTATTTTTCTCCTTACAAAAATCCTGCTCCATGATTTAATTCCGTCTTATTTGTCCTTCTCCCAAAATTATTTCGTTTCCGGACTGTTCTTTATCTAAATTGCTCTACCGCATCTCCCTTGCCAGAAGTCCTCTCTGAAAGACGTGATTCAAACACTAATGGATTCTGCTCTTTGCCAGTCCTTCCTTTTTCCTCTTCCTTTTTCTCATTTTTTTTTTTTTTTTTCTTGTTCTGTTTTTTGTTCTTTTTCTCTTTTTTCTCTTTTTTTCTCTTTTGTAATCTGATTCTTCGGATTTTTTTTTGTTTTTTTTTTCTGGATTGGTCTCTTGGTATTGACCTGATTTTATTTTTGATCTTATTTATTATTTTTGTTTTGTTTTGTAACGTCTCATCCATCCTGATTTTTTTTTTTTTTTTTTTGTTCTATTTTTTGTTCTTTTTCTTTTTCTTTTTTTTTCTCTTTTGTAATCTGATTCTTCGGATTTTTTTTTTGTTTTGTTTTTTTGTTTTTTGTTTTTATTTCTGGATTGGTCTCTTGGTATTGACCTGATTTTATTTTTTATTTTATTTATTTTTTTGTTTTGTTTTGTAACGTCTCATCCGTCCTTTTTTTCCCTTCGCTTCTACGTTGATTATCACATAGCTTTTGCACACTCCTTCCTTTATTACATACACATCCCTCCGGAATCTCCTATAATCAAAACAAAACCACCCAAAAATACCAGACTCGATCGCCTTTCCTCTCTCGTTTCCGCATCAACACAGATCCTTTAACATCCACCTTCACATTATCACCCTCTTTCTCCATTATCAGTCTATCTTCTTCTTCCTTTCTTTTCCATATCACTCTAATGGTCTTATTCCCTTCTTCGTGGTCATTCCACTAACACCATCACAGCTGCCTCTTCTATATCACTTGCCTTGACAGTAACGTGGGCTCTTCAAGTCGTTTAAGCGGTATTAGGTTCTCGAGGCTTACTCTTAAATTCTAGGGGGTGGGGGGGATGTGGGGGTGGGGGGGCGAAAGAGGGGAGGTGGCGAAAGGGGGGGGGGTGTAAGGAGGAGAGGGGGAGGGATTGAGGGTGAGAGGGTAAGGGTGTGAGGGTAAGAGGGGGAGGGATTGAGGGTGAAAGGGGGAAGGAGTGAGAGCGAGAGGGCAGGTGGAGAGGAGAGGGACAGTGAGGGGAGGGAAGGTGTGTGAGAGAGTGAGAGGGGAGGGATTGAGGGTGAGAGGTAGGGGGGAGGGTGGAGGGAGGGAGAGGGTGAAGGGGTGAGGGGGATGGGGAAGGGTGTGAGAGTGAGAGGGGAGGGATTGAGGGTGAGAGGGGAAGGGTGTGAGAGTGAGAGGGTAAGGGGGTGAGGGGGAGTGGGGAAGGGTGTGAGAGTGAGAGGGGGAGGGGGTGAGAGTAAGAGGGGAAAGGGTGTGAGAGGGAGAGGGGGAGGGATTGAGGGTGAGAGGGGGAAGGATTGAGGATGAGAGGGAGAAGATTGAGGGTGAGTGGGGGAGGATTGAGGGTGAGTGGGGGAAGGGGTGTGGGTGAGAAGGAAAGGGGGAACGAGCGAAAATTATTGAATAGGGAGAGGACGACGAAAAGGGAGAGAGAGAGAGGAGGGAAAGGTGGCAGAGGAAGGAGGAGGTGAGAGAAATGGGCGTAAGACGGGTGTTAATGGAAGGTGGGACGGGACTGTCGGGAGGGGGGGAGGGGGAGTGAGTAGGAGAAGGGGGAGGGGACGATTAAATGGTGTGCTTTAACAGCAGAGGTGGGTGGCGGGAAGAGGGCGGATGGGGAGGGGGGGGGGGAGATTAAGACGAAAATATGGGTAGAACAAATAAATCGAGATAAAAGGGGGGGGGGGTGAATATCCTTTTTATCGATATATAGTTTCTTTACGAAGAACAATTATTTGGAACACAGAATAGGATGACATGACGTAATTAATTCTCTGTATTGAAACCAATTGAATATAATGTTACTGATGCTCTTTAAGCCGTAGGCAACTGCGTTCAACCTCACAGGGAAAATATGGAAATAAAGTTAAATCTAAGAAGAAATAGTAACGTGTTTGTGTGTGTGTGTGTGTGTGTGTGTGCGAGCGTACGTACGTGTTTGTGTGTGTGTGTGTGTGTGTGTGTGTGTGCGAG
>BOPN01006064.1:75000-77500 GCA_017312705.2 Penaeus japonicus
GTGTGCGTATGTGCATTTGTGTGTACGTGTGTGTGCGTGTATATTTGTGTTAATGTTCGTGTGTGTGTGTATGTGTGTGCGTGTGCGTGCGTGTGTGTGTATGTGTGTGTGTGTGTGTGCGTGTGCATGTGTGCATTTGTATGTTCGTGTATACGCGCGTGTGTGTGTGCGCATGCACGTGCTTATGTTTGAGTGTATGTGTGTGTGTGTATGTGGGTGTGCGTGCGTGCATTTGTATGTTTGTGCGTGCGTGCTTTTGTATGTATGTGTGTGTGTGTGCGACAAACGAAAAGTATAGAACATTTTGAAAAAGCCCAAAGAACAACAAGTTTCATACGTGGCGATCAGTGGCCGCGACGCCATTTTGTTTTTCCGGGGAAAGACGCGCAGCAGCCCACGAATATTGATTTCTTTTTCCTCTTTTCATTTGACTTTTTAACAATAAAAGAGACAAGGTCGGTGAAGGGGAATATTTGTCTTCCTTGCAGTCTCATTGGTTGCAGGAGGGGGAATTCTTGTCTTCCTTGCAGTCTCATAGGTTGCAGGAGGGGGAATTCTTGTCTTCCTTGCAGTCTCATTGGTTGCAGGAGGGGGAATTCTTGTCTTCCTTGCAGTCTCATTGGTTGCAGGAGGGGGAATTCTTGTCTTCCTTGCAGTCTCATAGGTTGCAGGAGGGGGAATTCTTGTCTTCCTTGCAGTCTCATTGGTTGCAGGAGGGGGAATTCTTGTCTTCCTTGCAGTCTCATTGGTTGCAGGAGGGGGAATTCTTGTCTTCCTTGCAGTCTCATTGGTTGCAGGAGGGGGAATTCTTGTCTTCCTTGCAGTCTCATTGGTTGCAGGAGGGGGAATTCTTGTCTTCCTTGCAGTCTCATTGGTTGCAGGAGGGGGAATTCTTGTCTTCCTTGCAGTCTCATTGGTTGCAGGAGGGGGAATTCTTGTCTTCCTTGCAGTCTCATTGGTTGCAGGAGGGGGAATTCTTGTCTTCCTTGCAGTCTCATTGGTTGCAGGAGGGGGAATTCTTGTCTTCCTTGCAGTCTCATTGGTTGCAGGAGGGGGAATTCTTGTCTTCCTTGCAGTCTCATTGGTTGCAGGAGGGGGAATTCTTGTCTTCCTTGCAGTCTCATTGGTTGCAGGAGGGGGAATTCTTGTCTTCCTTGCAGTCTCATTGGTTGCAGGAGGGGGAATTCTTGTCTTCCTTGCAGTCTCATTGGTTGCAGGAGGGGGAATTCTTGTCTTCCTTGCAGTCTCATTGGTTGCAGGAGGGGGAATTCTTGTCTTCCTTGCAGTCTCATTGGTTGCAGGAGGGGGAATTCTTGTCTTCCTTGCAGTCTCATTGGTTGCAGGAGGGGGAATTCTTGTCTTCCTTGCAGTCTCATTGGTTGCAGGAGGGGGAATTCTTGTCTTCCTTGCAGTCTCATTGGTTGCAGGAGGGGGAATTCTTGTCTTCCTTGCAGTCTCATTGGTTGCAGGAGGGGGAATTCTTGTCTTCCTTGCAGTCTCATTGGTTGCAGGAGGGGGAATTCTTGTCTTCCTTGCAGTCTCATTGGTTGCAGGAGGGGGAATTCTTGTCTTCCTTGCAGTCTCATTGGTTGCAGGAGGGGGAATTCTTGTCTTCCTTGCAGTCTCATTGGTTGCAGGAGGGGGAATTCTTGTCTTCCTTGCAGTCTCATTGGTTGCAGGAGGGGGAATTCTTGTCTTCCTTGCAGTCTCATTGGTTGCAGGAGGGGGAATTCTTGTCTTCCTTGCAGTCTCATTGGTTGCAGGAGGGGGAATTCTTGTCTTCCTTGCAGTCTCATTGGTTGCAGGAGGGGGAATTCTTGTCTTCCTTGCAGTCTCATTGGTTGCAGGAGGGGGAATTCTTGTCTTCCTTGCAGTCTCATTGGTTGCAGGAGGGGGAATTCTTGTCTTCCTTGCAGTCTCATTGGTTGCAGGAGGGGGAATTCTTGTCTTCCTTGCAGTCTCATTGGTTGCAGGAGGGGGAATTCTTGTCTTCCTTGCAGTCTCATTGGTTGCAGGAGGGGGAATTCTTGTCTTCCTTGCAGTCTCATTGGTTGCAGGAGGGGGAATTCTTGTCTTCCTTGCAGTCTCATTGGTTGCAGGAGGGGGAATTCTTGTCTTCCTTGCAGTCTCATTGGTTGCAGGAGGGGGAATTCTTGTCTTCCTTGCAGTCTCATTGGTTGCAGGAGGGGGAATTCTTGTCTTCCTTGCAGTCTCATTGGTTGCAGGAGGGGGAATTCTTGTCTTCCTTGCAGTCTCATTGGTTGCAGGAGGGGAACTCTTTGTCCCTCCTTGCAGTCTCATTGGTTGCAGGAGGGGGAATTCTTGTCCTCCTTGCAGTCTCATAGGTTGCAGGAGGGGGAATTCTTGTCTTCCTTGCAGTCTCATAGGTTGCAGGAGGGGAAATTCTTGTCTTCCTTGCAGTCTCATTGGTTGCAGGAGGGGGAACTTCTTGTCCTCCTTGCAGTCTCATTGGTTGCAGGAGGGGGAATTCTTGTCCTCC
>BOPN01006065.1:46596-49096 GCA_017312705.2 Penaeus japonicus
GTATGACAATAGTTAGAGTGAAGTTCAAACGGCATTAGTCAATATTAATAATGTAACAAGATGATTTAATTACTATCTACAGTGTTGTTAAGAAAGACAACGATAGTAGTTAAGAAAAGCTGATAATGATAATAGTAATAATGATGATAATAATAATAACGATGATTATCATAAAAACAATCAAGAGTTGTAATTAGATAATTAGGAATCATAAATGAAAAAGTAGATATAGAATTTCAGCATGCATCATTGTTGATAAAGACATTGCAATCACAATCAAAATCATCATGATATTAAAAATAATATCAGCAATAATGTCAGTAGTAATAATGATGATGATGCCAATAATGGTCAAAGGAATTGTAGTGATGATATTAACAATGATAGTAATGATAATAGTAATGAAAGTGATAAAATATCGATAATGATAATAACTATTATGGTGACAACAATAATGATGATGATAATAATCATAATTATAATAATGATAACAAAAATAATGATGATACTAATAATGATAATTATATTAATAATAATGAATGTAATGATACTGGAAAATTACAGTAATAACAAAAATAATAACAAAGATATCAATGATGATAATGAAAATAATGGTAATGATAATGATAATGATGATAATGATAATAACAACAATGATGATAATAACAATGATAATACTAATGACGATACTAATAATAATGACAACAGTAATAATAACCGAGAAAATGATGATAGTGGTTATAATGATAGTAATAACAATGATAACTATAATAATGGTAATGATAGTAACAATGCTGATAATGTTAATGAGGATAATAATACTAATGATACAACTACTAATCATAATACAAATAATGACAGTAAAAATATTGTTGATAATAATGATAATTTGGATAATAAATGAAGCCGTAATAATGATACCAAATATATTATAATAATAATAGTGATAATAGTTATTATGATGACTTAGAAATCATCATGGAGGGAAGACAAACAGATAGTTTCAGTTCATGGCTTCCTCCAGGACGTTGATTCTGTTACACACCAACATGGTCACCAGTCTTGTGAAGACTACTGCTGCTGGAGAAAGCAACGGGAAACTACTCCAGAACTTTTCCCTTGTACAGTCCAGCAAATGAAGCCAAAAGGACAAAACCAGAACAGCGTAAATTTGGTCACTGTGCGACCCCCCAGTGGACGTTCGCTCGGTCGGAATGTAGCTGGTCAACAGGTCTACCCTGACCGTCATCAAGCTGGCTTCAGACGCATGAGAGCCAACGTCAGGTCCTGACTCGGCACTCGAAGAAGATGATGATGCTGATGATAGTGATAATAGCGAAAGCAGTCGTAATATAGTTAGTAAAAAATAACAATAACAATAATAATGATATTGTTTAAAAATGCGTGTATATATATATATATATATATATATATATATATATATATATATTACGCAGTTATTATTACACCATGTGTGTGTTATATTCGTAATAATGACGTCGCTTAATGATCTTGATGATTTGATAATCGATGAATGCAAAGAGAATACAAACCATTACACCAATAACCATGCTGATAATCTCATTAAAAAGCAAGAATTAATGATGATAAAAAGTTATAAATGGTGATGATGATAATGATTATGATGATATGGTTGCCTTGGTGAAAATGAAAATGAAATGAAAAAAATGACAGCGATAATGATGATGATATGGTAATTATGATAATGATAATGGTAATGAAGTAATGATAATAATAAGAGATATGATACAACGATAGTAATAAAAGTGGTGATGATACTGATTTTGATGATAAAAAGGATAACATCAATGATAATAATGATGATAATGATTATAGAAAAAGATATAACAATATTTGTCATAATAATCACAATGATTGTAACAATAATATTAATAATAATGATAACTATGATAATAATGATAATGATAATGAAAATACAATAACGATAGTAATAATAGCAATAATAATAATTAAAATGATGATAATGATACTGAAAATACTACTACTGCTAATGATAATGAAAGTAATAAAACAGTGATAGATTATTACATTGCTAAGAAGAAAAGGTATCGCATTCACCATGTGTGAATGATACTCTTTGATATTTAAATCTATTATAATGAATACATTAATGACTCGACGCAGATATACATATGCACGCAAAATTACAATTCAAATGCAGAATATACGTACACTTTAGTCTTTAATGAAGTATATAATCACTCCTTGAATTAACAGTTACTGCTAAAGTAATTGATATATACAATTAGATCCTTCGATGATAAAAAAACAAAAAAAAACATCCATGAATTACATCGTATGTAAACCGCCATTAAGTTTCAGAACAGTATATTCTAAAGCATTAAAGAGCAGATACGTAACCATTGAAAAAATAGACTGAACTTTTTTAGCAAAACTTGTTCATAATTTATGAAGAGCCTGTTAATATGATCAAAGTATCTGCAATAGAAATTATGGA
>BOPN01006065.1:61596-64096 GCA_017312705.2 Penaeus japonicus
GAAGCAGATCCTGTCAGCAGACGCAGGTAGATCAAGCAAGCAATCGTGTTTGTTGAATAGTTGTGGAAAGTGAGCTTCTTTTATGTGCAAAATTGAAAAGAACTTGTTTCGAGTGACTTGAAAAATAACGTGTTTTGGATGATATCTTGTGGTGAAGTTTTTTTTATTTATGTCTTATACATAAATAATAGAACAGATGAATAAATTTCTTTCTACCCAATATGTTGTTGATATAAGTATACATACATAAATGTGGAAAAAGAGGCAACGGTCTTTACTTAAGGATCAGATCCTATAATCAAACATCTACTACAAACAAAAGCCTCACACGGTGGTTATAAGTGAGTTGACATCACGGTGACTCAGATACGTTGTGTTATCATCCGTTAACATGATGAATATCTTACCAAACTTAACTAAATCGTTGATATAAATCAGGAATAATAGTGGCCCAAGAATTGAGCCTTGTGGAAGTACCATTTAATTCGGATGCGATTTCATGGTTATATGATTAAAGGTAAAACTGATATTGGCCACTTAGGATTGATTTTAGCTATCTTTAGGGAATTTGTCAATGATCTCGATACCATGTTGCATAAGTGAGTTAAGAGAGAGCAGAATTCTTGGGTTACCTTTATGATAATCATCAGGGACTATTCGTCATGACCAGCAGCATTTTCACGTGATGACTTAACAGTGTCTAGGACCTCTGATTCTGAGGCAGGTTGAAATACAAATAATAAATGGTTAATTTGATCTGGAAAGAAGTTGAAAAATGTAAATCTGTCTCGGTGATATCACTGAAAAGAGTGTTCCCAATATTAGCAAATTTCCCGTTAAACAGGTTTGAGTTTCTCCCAGCGAAATTGTTACCTTGAATTTTAGACTTCCTATGTAGCTTATTATTAGTGACCGACCTTGTTTTCTTTGAATTCCCCGATGATTCGGATGCTTTCTTTTTTTTAGAAAATCAGACTTGGCTTAACGTATCACTTGAGCAATTTTGCTACGTAATGTGCGATATGCACTACCGTAAATCAATGGCTTCTTAATATATTTTCTTTGTAACTTTCGCTCTCTTTTATTATAGATTTGGTATGACTGTTATGTCAGGTTCATTTCCATTTTTTTCTTTTATCCTCTTCTATTTTAGTGATAAACTATGATTATAGGTAGATGTAAAGTAATGAATTAAATCAAAGCATTCAGAAGGATCATTCACTACATAAGATGTAGCCCAATTAGTATTCAGAATATCTTGTTTAGATTTATCAATATCATCAAGCGTATACTCCCTCTATGTTTTCGGAATTACAGTATTGCCATCGAGACGGGAATAATTAGAGTGACAGCATGGGAATATAGGGAAGTGGTATGAGGTTCTACTACATTCAATTACATTCAATCTGCTATTTGAGAAGTTATTCGACCAACTGAGGTTAATTCGTGTGGCAGCGGATTGTGTTACTCTGGTTGGGTTGATGGTGGTATTAGTATGAAAATAACTGTAGAACAAGGATAATAAGGTAGGTTCTGATGTTTCCGGTTTGAGGTCTAAGTTCAGGTCAGTCATTATATTGCTAGTGTTTCTTTCCGTTTGTAATTTGTTGGAGATATTGCATATGATTAGGTAATGCCAGTTCACGATGAATGAGCCACTGACAATACTTGCAGAAATTCTGGAGCCTCCTTGTTCTGGGACTGTTAGGGTGGACATCTAATGGCTGGAGATGCTGCACGTCCATCGGCGACGGAAGTTCTGGGGTCTCCAGGCGGGGAGCAGGATTTAGCTGTGTCCTCCTGGGCGCAGTCACTTCACCCTGTGGTGCCGGTGGTTTCGGAAGCTGTGTCTCTTCCGCTGCCCTCAGTTGTTGCTAGTGTTGTTGCTTCCATTCTTCATTACTCAAAAAGAAAAGAAAATTATAGTTTATAATTTTCACTAAGCGGAGGAGGGAGATGAAAAAGATTGTATAACTATCAATAGAATGTCAACAACAGCAATATTATTAGTAAGTTAATGATCGTGATAATGAGGACAAAGTTATTGAGAATGAGGATGATCATCATTGCTAGAAATATTATAGCAAATAATAAACACTAATGATTATAAGAAGGATAGTGAGAATGGTAATGAAAATGACAATGATGATCACGATGGTACAGACAAATATGAGAAGAAAGATTCTCAAAACAGATGATGGAAGTGAATAATCATCACGTGATCTTAGTACAAACGCTACTACGCAATCATTATCGGTGATATTTTAATCACAACCGATAACACAGATAGCCCTGCACGTTGCCATTGCATCCATATTTTCTCGTTTAGAGTAAAAGTGGTGAGCTGACAAACGCGTTCATTATTGAGGTATACAGAAATTGCTTAATATTTGCAACAGCCCTGGCTTTGATGCTCGCAAAATAACTGTCGAATATTGCAACATACATATGACCATGATTTTTCGCCCGACAGAAATGTTGTATATTCTCTAAATGGTTT
>BOPN01006065.1:79096-83714 GCA_017312705.2 Penaeus japonicus
GTGAACAGTCATTTAACCGTACATCGGGCAACAAAAATGTCCTACACTTTAATGCAAGAATCTTCACAAGTTGCTTTTGCGCGACAAAGAGAGAGGAACTTCCAATGGCGTATGTCCAATATGAGCAATAATACACCTGCTGCGCGTGCCATGCTTAACGGCTTTCCGCCATTATGTCTGTGACGATTCGTGTCCAGTCCTTTCTGTGTGCTCTTCGATCAACATTTCAGCGCCGTGAATGAGCGAGAGAGAAGAGCTTTGTTTACAATTTTTTTTTTAATATATATATTTTTTCATTTATTTATCCTTATTATTTATTTTTTGAACACAAGGAACCAAACCAACATCCTCCCGAATCGAGTGAAAATTTTTTTTTTTTTTTTGATGGAGGAGACAGCCCCCCCCACCCAAAAAAAAAAAAAAAAAAAAAAAAAAGTATATGGTTTGTTTCTGTTTTTCTTAAGTATAGGTCCATTTTATCCACTCGATAAAAAAAATTCACACGGGAAAGTTGAGGTCATTCCGATATTTTTTGTTATGATTTTTGGAAATATGGTATTTATGGGGGTCATTCAAATTAAACTTTAAATTTGTAGAATGTTTGCCTAAGTTCCATCCAAAAAACTCATATCACAGACTTTAGTAGACAAAGAACTGAAGCAATCTTTATATCACAAAAAATTCTGATGCTTTTAGGCTACAAATCTCATGATTGTGATATGTCGGGTCAAATGGATTTTTTTTTCTTTTTTCTTTTTTGACTGATCCCCCTGTATGAATATTTCTGAGTGCCACCCGCTTTTTTTTACAGTATTAACCTCCTTGTCACGATAAGTATATGTTGATTCTATTTCAATTTGTATTTTCCAGGAACACTGAGATTTGGTAGCTACCACATGACATGGTGACCTAAGATTACGTATGTTTGACATGGAGGTGAGGTTCAAAGATCTAATTGTTCTTCAGTTGAATTCTATTGTCTTTTCCTTATTTCACATTAGTGCACCAAGAATTCTTGCAACTCCACGCCATGCTGAATAAGTTCCATCCGTTTAAAAGTTAAAGATTTAAGTTGTTGAAGCGATTTCTGGTGAGTGAAATGTTGAAGTACCAACAAGCATGTTATTTTTTTTTGTTTCTAATTTTACCCCACTCAGTTACTAAACATGACAATGATTATACAAGTTTTTTTGAAACCCAAATAATAACAAGAACGTCCCTGTGTTAATCTCAAACACAACTCCCTGTACTGGAAAAACCGCATTGATAAAGTTTAAAGGGCTGTAGGTTTTTATTCTTGGCGTTTTATCATTTTAAATTGATGTTATATATTTTAATTTGCTGAACAGTTATTTTTTGTATGAACAATATTAAATGAGATTAAGAAATGAAGGTACCTCTTGGATTAAAAGATTCATACTGAAAGACTTTCGTTGGGCAGTGCCGAAAAATTGGGCAAAAAATGACCCCCTCTCAAAAGAAGAAAAAAAAAAAATGGTTACGTCCCCGCGTATAGAGTATACCCACGAATAACCATAAGCGCTCACACACACACACACACACACACACAGACATAGACTATACACACTTACAATAGGAAGGAATGAGTAAACGCTTCGATCTAGCTAGAATAGAATAACTTTTGGTAAACTGAATTGGTTCTGCAGTGATTAGACACACAGTCGGTATCCTGAGCTGGTAAGGAAATGCATTAAACTTCTATTGATTTTACACGTGGTGAATAGAATGCCTGGTGCCAACACGGGTGAGGAACATATCAAATTAGCAATATATGTGCGTATGCCTGTGTGTGTGTGTGTGTGTGTGTGTGTGTGTGTGTGTGTGTGTGTGTGTGTGTGTGTGTGTGTGTGTGTGTGTGTGTGTGTGTGTGTGTGTGTGTGTGTGTGTGTGTGTGTGTGTGTGTGTGTTAGCACGCATATAAGCATATACTGTGTAGGTGTTGTATGTATATGTGTTTGTGTGTGAGTGTATTTGATTAGAGCTCTTTGACATCCGGCACGAATATTTCACGTCACATCATGCAAAGAGCTCAACGACCCTGCCCCTTCTTGCTGGCACGCGCCTGAATTTCTCCTCTCACGCACGGGCTCGGTTCACTGGCGGTGCGGTTCCATTCATTTTGGGTTTTATGATATTTTCAGTTGCTTATTCTAAATATCAGATTTAAGGGTATTAGTAAAGTTGTTGAAAGCGTTTTAAGGTATATTGCACATAGAGAAAACAAGGAGATGCTCTATAGATATCCGTACATATTCATCATACGCACATATAAATTAGACGTATGTGTGTAGAATATATATATACAGGTATATATATATATATATATATATATATATATATATATATATATATATATATATATATATTTATATATATATACATATATATATACATATATATATATATATATATATATATATATATATATATATATATATATATATATATATATATATATATATATATATATATATATATTATATATATATATATATATATATATATATATATATATATATATATATAGATAGATAGATAGATAGATAGATAGATAGATAGATAGATAGAGAGATAGATAGATAGATAGACAGATAGATAGATAGATATATATATATATATATATATATATATATATATATATATATATATATATATACAGAGTTCATAGCGACAAATGTAAAAGAAAGGTATGAATGAGACTGAATATCTAAAACACGCAAGAGATGTATTTGACGCGTTTCGACGGAGGTCTTTCTCAAAAATACATAACAAGTGAAAACATAGAACGAATATATATATGAAATGAGCGCTGATGGTTCACCTGACTCTCCTGACTTGTGTATGGTTTATCCGCATAATTGATGCTGCCGCGAGCTTGGACAGTTTAAATCTCCCCGACGCAGTGTTCATATTTTCTGTTGTCGCGATGTACGCAGCTTCCATAACTTTACGCCTTTGCTTTTGTAATCCTTTGCTGACGATTTTCGCTTCCTTCCAATCTGGTAGATGTCCCGCCTCATCTACGTGTGCCACCATTGCGTTGGAAGTCCTGTGGTGACGGGGGCTTAATGGGGAACCCATAGCTAGACCACTGGTTCGGTCTCACAAAGTCCGATGCCGAGTTTTTGATGTCGAGACTCAAGCAGTGGAGCTTGTTAGATAAGGGTGTGCATGTTGCAAATCAGAGATGCCAAGATGGGCTTAGCCTCTGTCACTTTGTTATTCTGGTCTCAAAAAACTATGTTTGAAGGAAATGTTATCCATCTTTCATACCATCTATGAGTTAGCAAGTATGAATTAACATTTGCTACGCAAGGACAAAAATCGTGTTACACATTGTAATGATAATGATAATTGTGATAACAAAAGGTAAAGCAGAATTACAATAGCAATGGCAATAATAACAACAGACAAACAACAAAACGATGATAGTGAAAATAAGTATAATAGTAATGATCATAATCATGATATTTGTGATGATAATAACAATAACAATATTGATGATAATAACAATAATAATGATGATAACAATAGTTATCAAAATAATATGAATAATTTCAATAATGATAATGTTAATGATAACAATGATGATAATGGTAAAAAGAAATGTATAGAATGATGATAACAATAACAACATAATTAACAACAATGTTGATAATAATAGTAACAATGACAGTAATAGATGAACAAGGGGCTACTCTTAATCCCTGCATTGCAGATAAGACAAAATAAGGCGCATATCCTCAGCGTGGGCGTAACTACTCACCCCGCCCATTTACACCCAACTATTCCTCTTCGAACCAAATAAAACAAACTTCATAACAGTGTTTTCATGAGCTACTTTCAATACTGCAAACACAGCCCTCCTCTTTTATCAGCCATTATCCTGTTAACTCCGACCTCCGCACCTGCGGGGGATTCTGACTGTCAGAGTGAGTGACCGCTGGAGATTGATTAGTTATGGCCAGGTGAGAGGGCGGTCTCGGGGTTGGTGTGGTGGCAGCTTTCCAGGAAGAAAGTTATTAGTGGGAGTAAGGGATTTGAATGATGTGAATCTTTCAAGAGAAAGTATTCAAACTATTGCATCATTGTGTCTTTACGTTTGATTATTTCCTTTTGTCAGATAATTCCTTTCTTGATTTTTTGTTTCTCTCATTTTCCTGCCACAAGTATTGTGGCTCCTTATTGTCATCAATGTTATAATTATTATTATTATTATCATCATCATCATTACTAATAATTCTATCAATATCATTATCATTACTCATCTCCGACATCATCGTAAAAAATGAGGATAAGAGATTACAGAATAATCAAGGAGGGAAATTCTTTGGCGATCACTTATCTACGCTTATATTATCAGTACCAGATAAGGACGCTTTTATTTCCTATACAGGAAATATGATTTATATATATACACACACAAAGACACACACACACAAACGTACAAACAAATGAGAATCATGGCCATGGCATTATGATAGTGGACTTGCTAGAGAGAGAAGAGAAAGTTCAGATGTAATTAACAAAAGTTTCTCATTGTTATCTTAACATTTGCTGCATCTCTCCTCTTTCTCGAATATCTTTTCTTTTCTCT
>BOPN01006066.1:68416-73416 GCA_017312705.2 Penaeus japonicus
ATATTTTTTCCCGTAATGGGGTTGCTATTCTTGCATTCAACTTTCACGATAGATACTACGTTAAAAAAACAATATTAATTTCACTTTTCATCCTGTATTCTTTCTTCGTTTAAGAATTGTATTGTTCATACGATCGTAAACAATTTTAAGTGCAGCGTACTATTTTTTTTTTTTTTTTGACATTTGTTTTTAGGTCTGATAATAATGATAATACTGATGTTAATGTTAATGATAATAATAATAATAATAATAATAATAATAATAATAATAATAATAATAATAATAATAATAAAAATAATGATAATCTTATTGATGATGATGATAGTGATAAAGATAATGATAATGATTATATTACCTCTATTAATGGCAATGATGATATCTAAAATAATTATAATAATAGTAACGTTTTTCTTAATCATATCAGTACTGATAATAATGTTGATGACACTGATAATGATAATAACAATAATGATAATGACAACAATAATGATAATGATAACAATAAAAATATTGATAACAATAATGATAATGATAACACTAATGATAATGCTAAAAATGATAATAGTAATGATAATGACAATGATGATGATAATAACTAACAATAATAATTATAATAATAATAATAGTGATGACACTAATGAAGATGATAATGATGATAATAGTAATGATAATAGTAATAATGATAATGATAACAATAATGATAATGATGATGATGATGATGATGATGATGATGATGATGATGATGATGATGATGATGATGATGATCATGATGATGATCATCATCATCATTATAATCATCAACATCACCATCATCAAAAACAACAATAATAACAATACAAATTAGGATGATAATAAAAACGACAAAAATAATAACAACAATGATAATGATTATTACAGTAATAAAAATATTAGCAGTAATGATAATCACGATGATAACTATAATGGTGATAGTGATAATCATGATGATGATAATAATGATAATGATATCAAAAAGAGCATCAACAACATTATCATCAACTGTACTGCACACAAAGCAACATGAATGATGATAAACAGATGATTCTTAGAATGAACAATACAGAGACGATTAGCAAGCGTATAAAAATTAAATTGATACCTCCAGTGAAGAAATAAATCCCAAAACCACATGCCATGTTTGTCCCCAAATCGTTTTTCTTTTTTTTTGTCTTTGTGTCTTAATCCTAATTTCACAGTGAGGGATCACAGGACCACTGAAATAAGGACTAAAAGTTTATGAATATGATACATTTTCTTCAAAAAGGCTTTTACGTTAAATGGTGCAAGAAAAAGATTAACGAATTCTCTAATATGAGGTTTTATTACTCCTTTTGCATTTTCTGAAGACGAATGGTTATTAATGTAGCTGTGAAATGAATTATACAACTGTGCGCTTAGAGCAACTTACTTCCAAATCCCATTATTCTTCAGATGATAAATGTTTTTAGTCGAGAGGAGAGGACTGGTGTGTTTTACGCACATTAATATCAATATAAGTATTCGTGTTGAGTCCCAGTCGGCCCGAATTTTAGACTGGGTTTTCTACACGTGCAAATAATAAAGTGCAAAATTTAATAATTAGACCTAACAATAAGAATAGACTAAACTACTTAATAATGATTTGTTGTCTAAGTTAATTTCTTGTAAGGAAGCGCAGCTCAGACTTTTCCTACAAGATACATGCTTGTAAATATGCGTAATTTCTGTACCTCATTTCTCTCAACGAAAATATTGTTTATACTAGAAAAAAAAAGAATGATAAGAACATTTTTGTGAAACTGGTATAAAGTTTTTATCTCATTTTTTTCTATATTGAATATGTGAACTAGAGTTATTCCGATCTCTAATTTCCTTAATTTTCATTCATCTTCATCGCATGTCTTTCTTTGAGGCAAAAGCAGTAAGTTAAATTGTTTGGTTGATAGCCTAATGACAATTAATCATGGCTTCTATATTCAACCGTGGCAAATTTGTTATTAATTATCAACATAAGTCGTGCAGATCAATTCAGATCAATCCAGAGCATTCCTCACCTCGTTGTTTATTAGTAACAGAAACTTCCTCAAAGATTTTAAAATCACCTATTATTTTTGTCTTTATATATCATCATGTGTCATAATATTATTGTCCTAATCTACATACATTATTTCGGTTTGTTTTCATAATTATTAATCTAGTCAAATCATTTTCACCCCATTGATCAGTCTATTCAGACCTCGAGATCTATAAATATTTACCACATTCACGGGGAAGGGGAGTGAGGGGGCGGGGGGGGGGGGGGGGTATTTGTGCCTGTCAGTGTGTCAATGACCCGTTGACCTGTAAACGACCCGGGAGTATCTGTAAAGAAGGTTCATCAACCTCAGTTTGTACTTTCAGAATTTATGAATGGGATTCATTAATAAAGTATGAATGTTGATTCACTATATCTTTTTACTGTCTGCTGTGTGAATGGCTGTCTCAAGTATATAATACTAAGACTAGTTTGAGAAAGATTACTATTTGTGTTTTCTTCTCACTTTGTCTACACTGAGTATGTGGAGCAGAATCATAGCTTAAATATTTCACATTTGTGCAATATGGTTGAAAGAATAATCGGTATCTTTATCGCTAAGTTGTGTTATTAAACATTCTAGTTGTACCAAATACATAATACCGCTTTTTACGTGGAATCTGTCCCATGCTACCGTTACTAAATTGCAACGATAGACTGTTATTCATATATTATTAGGTATCAACATATGAATATCACAAGTGTAATAATATTGTATAAAATGTACTGCGATTCGTAATGATAACTCAGCGAAAGTCAGATACGGAAAGGACTTGATGCGAATTTTTAATCAAGGTAAAAAAAAAAAAAAAAAAAAAAAAAAAAAAAAAAAAAAGTTTTTTCGTATAGGCCACCCTCGGGCGCAAAGTTATAAAGATTTCTGCGATACAACAAGACAATTATCTCTGAGGAGTTAATATGCAAGGGTAGCGTCAGAGGCGTGCTATGACCCTGCAAATAGTACATATGAGAAAAAAAGTTTTTTTTTTCTTTTCTTTTCTTTTCTAATTAACACTCTAGAATTTGGTCTGATTTATGAAATTTTCCTTGTTTATCTGAAATCAATAAAGTTTATTATGGCTTTACAATGCAATTTATTGATAACATAAATGGAATATATATAATTTAATAATATTCAGTTTTATTTGTCTGATATTTTAAAGATATATTGATCAAACCTCTACATTTTGGACTGATAAAGAAACCGAACTTCAAGGCTAATCATGTCTAAAATAATTCAAACAGTATGCAAATAAAACAAAAAAAACTAATACTATGAATAAGTATTATCACAGAAATAAGAGTAATGTTGCATTATGGAGTAAAGAGCATTTTTGCCAATAATCTGACGTTCGCCGACTAAGAATTACAGACCGAGCCACAAAGGATAGGAATTTAACCTAAATTGTAAAAGTCTCCTCTAATCCGACTGAGATTGCTACGCTGATGTCATCCGCGTTTGATCTTAATCACAAGTGTGTTTGTTATATGTCTGTCTGTCTGTCTGTTTGTCGGTATGCATGGATGTTGTATCTGTAGGCAACGGAATATCACCGACTGGTAAGGCAGTCCAATGTTCTTTATGACGTCATAAACGGTTGTGATGTAAAAAGAATGTGTTTAACGATATCAATAATTTTATTGTACATCGTATACTGATGCAAATTTGTTTGACATAGAGCGATAAAATTGACAATGCAACTTGAGTTTATACTATTTCGTCTTGTTTATCATGGAGTCGCACTAGTGTATTTTATCAGATCATTAATTTATTGCTATAGCTATTTTCAAGGGTGAGTTACAACACACCCTTATACAGGAGAAACTTTTCTCTTTTAGGAAGGGAAAATTCATCATAATGACACAGATGCAAACAAAATTACTGGATTTTCCACTTTTCTGCATGTAAGCAAAAGACCAAGCAAAAGATCAGAGTGACGTCATAGGGACATAAATGACAGTGATGCAGAGAGCTAGTAATTGAAAGGATAAAATGCTAGGAAACCTCAAATTCTTACATTGACATTTTGTGTAATACACATATCATTGTGTAGGATTTGCTGTTTGCAAGCTAATGAGAATCTCATTTGTGTATGTGTGTGTGTGTGTGTGTGTGTGTGTGTGTGTGTGTGTGTGTGTGTGTGTGTGAGAGAGAGAGAGAGAGAGTGTGTGTTTGTGCGTGTGCGTGTGCGTCCGTGCGTTGTTGCGTGCATGTGTGCTTATATGTGCATGTATGCAATTCAAGGAATATGTCATTATTTTAATAGATTATACCCAGAACTGCAATTACATTGAAACTCGAACCAGAAATGCTTAAAGTTCAGTCTATCTAATCACCCTGTTTTGGTAAATCCCCCTCGCATTATTTATAGCCCCTCCGTAGCCTCCCGAACTGAGACACCCTTAAGCCACCCTTATTCACCATCCCACTCACATCCAAAGTCAGCCAGTGGGTGCTGTTGCTCAGTAAAATATATCTGTGTATGTGTGTGTGTGTGTGTGTGTGATAATATCCATTTATAACAGGGCAGTTCACAATTTAAATAGTAATCATTATTGTAAATATTTAAACACCGTAAACTGATTAGGCTGTTCTAGTGTCTATTTGTATATTAATCTTTAATTTTCATTACATATGAACTAGATTCGGGATTTAAGTTTTTTCGCTCCAGGTTTAAATAAGTCCCTCTGTATTATACCGTTTTCAGGCAAAAGTCTTCCGTTTTGTGTGTGTTTGGTTTTGCTCGTTATTAGTTTCCTTTTCTTTTATTTTTCTTTCCTTTATCTAATCAAATGATACCAATTTCGCAAGACATTTTCCAGTTTCCTGTCCTTCCTTCCGACGTTATCAAGAGACAGGAAAGAGGAATGACTGAGAGAGAGAGAAAATAAAGAATTCTATCAAACTTTTCGTTTATTTTTTCTCTTG
>BOPN01006066.1:80916-83704 GCA_017312705.2 Penaeus japonicus
TACTGGTGTTACCGTGGCATCTATGGGGAGGGTGTAAGCAATGTTTGACAATTTTCTGTTGGTTTCCTTGGATGGTATGATTTTATATAAGAAATATATTCAGACATCCTCAAATGTTTTCACACTGTGTTGTTACTTGCAAATCACTATAATAGATGGTATAACTCAATATTTTCCTTCATTTATATTCTGGCACTTTTTAGGCAATCTCCATACCTTTGAAAGGACAAGCTTTCCTGTGGCATTCTTTCATTTTTTAATTTTCTATATCACTTCTGTAATTTCTTATTTCTATTTCGTTCGTACTCTAGACATTCACATATATTTTCACCTTATACTGTGTCACCACGGATCACTGGATATACATGATTTTACACTTAATATCGTTGAAACCTAACATTGACACCTTCTCCTACTCATTGCCATATATATATATATATATATATATATATATATATATACATACATATTGTACACATATATATCACAATCATCAACCTGTATCATTCCACTGCAGGATGTAGGCCTCTCTCAATCTTTTCCAGTCATTCCGGTCTTGTGTCCTTTGATTCCAGTTTACTCCTGCGAAATTCGCTATTTCATCCTGCCATCTAGTCATTGGTTTAGCCCTTGGTCTTATTGTGTCGTGTATTTCCCATTCCGTTGTTTTCTTTGTCCACCTGTTGTCCTGTCTCCGATATATATGCCCAGCCCACTACCACTTATTCTTCTTAATTTTCTTGAGTATATCATCTACTTTTGTTTGTCGCCTGATCCATGTAGTTCTTTTCTTGTCTCTTAAGCGAACTCCTAGCATAAGCCTTTCCATTCCTCTTTGAGCACTTACTGACTTCCTCTCGAGTGCCTTGGTCGTAGTCTATGTTTCTGACCCATATGTCATGACGAGGAGGACACATTGGTCAAAAACCTTTCTCTTTAGACAGAGTGGCAGACGACCTCGTAATATATTACTATGTGTACCGAAGGCACTCCAACCTAGCCTGATTCGCCGTTTTATCTCGGCTTCATAAGATGTACTCGTCTTGATGAGTTGCCCTAGATATACATACTCGTTCACTGCTTCTAGTACCTCGCCTTGTATTTGTATTTGCTTAACTGGGGTTCGACTGTTGAACATGACTTTAGTCTTTTCATGTTAATCTTAAAGTCAATCTTCAGACTTTCCTTATTCAAATCGATCAGTAATTGTTGTAATTCATCTGCTGACTCACAACCTCTCGGTCCACTCCAATGAGAATGGACATTTGTTTATGTACGTGCAAAGCCTACGCAAAAATGCATGCTTGCATGTTTATGCGCGTTCCCGTGCCCGCACTTATGTACGCTTCTATATATAGATTGTGCCCGTGCAAGCACAGCGCAATTAGGCACATACTCCAAGCGGATGTCTACGCCCGTATGTATGTACACAGCAGTCATATATAACAGCATCTACGCATGCATAGACACGCACGTGAATTATAATGTATCCATGCATTATAATTTGTTTAAATATATATAGAAGGGAATGGTATATATATGTATCTGGCAACATTTCGGAGAGGTATTTCCTTGTTGGTACCTGTTTCGAATGAGCGTCCCCGTATGACCTTGGCCGTTAGGGATGCCATCGCTTGGGGTTGGGCTTCCATTAGGAATAATTTTCTGACTGATACTCAGTATGGTTGCATGATTAGATTTATGAACATTGAAAACATAACATATGTGATTCTATACTATAATGTACTCACGAACTAGGAATTAATTTTACTCATGCCAGATTTTGAATGGTAGTTGATCACCTTTGACCCTTGGTACTGGTGTTACCGTGGCATCTATGGGGAGCGTGTAAGCGATGTTTGACTCATTTTCTGTTGGTTACCTTGGATGGTATGATTTTATATAAGGAATATATTCAGACATCCTCAAATGTTTTCACACTGTGTTGTTACTTGTAAATCACTATAATAGATGGTATAACTCAATATTTTCCTTCATTTATATTCTGGCACTTTTTAGGCAATCTCCATACCTTTGAAAGGACAAGCTTTCCTGTGGCATTCTTTCATTTTTGAATTTTCTATATCACTTTATATATATACACATATATATATATGGATGTATATAAACCGTTATACAAATATGTATATATATAAAAAGACACACACACACACACATATATATATATATATATATATATATATATATATATATTTGTGTGTGTGTGTGTGTGTGTGTGTGTGTGTTAATTGTTATATTCAGATTTTCAGTTTACATGTCTTGAACATTAGCTGCCATTATGTTTAAAATATGATTATGATGATAATTACATATTCCCTAATAATCTTTTTCAAATCAAGTATCGAATGAAAGCGTAATGGTGAATATTTATCGATCACTGGAACCCAACTTCAATTACTTAAGAAAAAAAGTAGTTGTGTAGTGGGCTTTACGGCATTCTGCATTTCTCAATGCAGTTTGTAGGCGTTTTCTCTCGCAGGTGTATGGTAAACAAAATCTACGGAACTCACTCACCATGTTTCATTTACTTAAATCTGCCAGCCTGTTCTGCCACTGACCCCTCCGACTTTGCCGAAATAACTGAGTGGGAATTAAATAATGCACTTCGCAAGGGTAAGGCGACCGCCCCAGGCGAGGATGGCATCACTTATAGTGTACTTCGGCTCATTGCTCAGGTACCAGGTAACCCACTCTTACATCTTTACAGACTAAGCTTATCCCAAGGAATACTCCCAAGCTCCTGGACTAAAAGCCTAATCATTCCCAT
>BOPN01006067.1:29615-32115 GCA_017312705.2 Penaeus japonicus
AGAGAAAGAGGGAGAGAAAGAGAGAGAGAGGCAGAGAGAGACAGAGAGAAAGAGAGAGAGAGAGAGAGAGAGAGAGAGAGAGAGAGAGAGAGAGAGAGAGAGAGAGAGAGAGAGAGAGCAAAACATTCATTCCCTAAACCTAAATAGAACCATTGAATCATATATTTTCATTGAGACTATTCCATTAGAACGGAATCTTGTTTCTCACCATCACCCAAACAACCAGCCTAAGTAACATTTCTTTGGACTGCTCTAAGTCCTGCAAAAAAAATCCCTTCAATACTAGATGTGTCTAATGTCGTACACTGTCATTTTTAGCGTTATATAGATATACCGCTAAACCACTGATTATTTTTTTTCTATTTTTTTTTTTTTATCTTGACCTTTGGGGAGTTTTTGTTAGATTATATTTACTAGAAAAAAAAACTTTCCACGCTGGATTTAGAACGTGGAAATGATACCAAGACAGACACCAATACCTTTGAATTTCGGTGTCAAGGGAGACTCGCAGCATTTCGTTTAATACCAGTTACCCTTTACTATAAGGATGGTATTTCTCCTGCCATCTCCTCACTATCATGTGTGTTTTTGTTTGTCTAATGAGGGAAATTGTGATATTGCATTATACAATAATGCCAGGGATTTCGATTAAAGGTTTCCATCATTGTTGAGTTCTAAGCTTGTTCAGGGAGAATCTGAACCTTTGAACCTGTCGCACTGAGTTAATAAGAAAGTTTAAACAATTACGTCAGAATATCTCCCACATCTTCAACGACCCTCGCTCCTACGGTCGTATTCCTAGTCTTTTGCCGTTGTCATAGTCATAGTCACTGTACCGGTACGACCGTCATGAGGTGCGAATGACAGTATCAGTGCCGTAAGACCTTTAATTAATTTTTGTGTACTTGTTTTCGAAAACCCTTCCCCAGACGAAGGTCATGACAATCGTTCGAATCTCGCAGAATGCGTATAGACAATTCGAAAGCAATGCGACTCACGTGACTGTAATCTATACTAATAATATCTTCATAAATACTCCCTGCATACAATCCTCAATTTGAAATTAAATTCTAGGTAGAAAGAAATGTTGTAACAAGATTTCAACACAAGTTGTGGTCGGATTTGGATCATATGAACAAAATCCTAGGTTTCGAGGCGATTTCCCATAACAATACAGATTAAGTCCCTAAAGATTCCGAAATTCCTCAATAATTCCCAGGCTAAATACGGTCTATTCCCATAAAGTAGAATATTTCACCTAAATCCGAAAACGAAAGGAAAGAAGGCGGATTGAGCATGAAAAAGGAGAAACAGCCGATTAATAGACACATACAGATACCTAGACGGAGAAAGACAAGATGATAAAATAAAAACAAACAAACAAAAAAGACAGTGAGAGAGGAACGGAGGGAAGAAGAATATTCCTGACGCTCCTTTTATATGATATATTCACAGAGTCGTTGAAAACTCTATATCATTCACTCATAAGTGCATAAAGTATAACTTTTCAAAAGCGAAATTGATAAAAGACCCGAAGCCCAATTATTCATGTGAAATCCACACCCTCCAAAAACTTCCATAATTACTCAAAAACTCGGTAGGTTTTTGGGTCAAAGAGAAAATCCTTCACGTCAGAACGAAACAGTTTTACAAGATGAAGAGATGCAGACCATAAACACGTCCATTATAGGATGTTATTCCCATAAATCACGTATAAATCTTCCCCTCCCATATTTTTTCTCACCCTTTTTTAAACATTCTTTCAAACCTTTTTTTTTATATCTCTTAAATTCTGACCATTATCCTGTCAGAGAAACTAACACGGCACCGGAATCCGCACACAAGTTCTTCCCACTCATTTTCGTGTCCAGGACTCCTGTCGAAAAAAAGAAAAAAGAAAAAAAAAAGTTTAGCAGCGTGGGAGCCAGCGCGCGAAGGAAGCTCCTCCTTCGCCTTTTCAAAGACCCTTTTAAGAGGTCTTGTCGTTTTCTTTCGGGTTGTCGCTCGTTGGGTTGTTTACTGGTTGTCGTTTCGTTCACCTTTGTTCGTCTATTTGTCTCATTCGTCTTCATTAATGTTTGTCTGTTTTAGTCTCATGACTATGGTTGTTGTTATGTTATTGCCATTGCTGTTGTTGTGGTTGTGGTTATTATCATTATCAATATCAGGAGTGTTATGATTACTATCTTTATCATTAATGATACCATCTTTAGTATTACAATTACAATTTCATATGTATCATTACTATGATCATTATCAATACCATCATAATGATAGTCGACGTATACTAATATATGATAGTAGTTATTATTATCATCAGCATCGTTTTTATCATCTTCATATCATCATTATTATTGTCATAGCTCTAATTATCCATAATTAGCATCATTATCATTGCAATCAATTGCCACTGTTAGTATTGCCATCATCACTATTACTGTATTCTTTATATGTCGTGTTTTATTTATTTAATCATCCATCTTTTCATATTTATCTTTCA
>BOPN01006067.1:37115-47115 GCA_017312705.2 Penaeus japonicus
GCTAAAATCGCTCACGGAAAATGAACCTGCCACACAGTGGCTTAAGATGGGGGGGTGTCCAGGGGTGGGCGAAGCTCCCCCTTGGCTAGGGTAGACCTAAAATCGGTCAGTTCCGTGGTCGGCAGTTGACATCCGTATTGAAATGTTACTGGCCGCGCAGTGGCCTTAAAAGTGGGGGGGGGTTCCAAGGGGGGGGCTAAGCCCCCCTTTGGCTAGGGTAAACCTAAAAACTAGGCTAGGGTAGGTTTATGGGTTGGATTTTGGTTACGAAAAAGTTAAATTTCCCGCCAGAAATCGTTTGGTTCAGTATCGACGGTGGTGCGCGTGTAGGGAGGGAGGGGGGGGGGTGTAACTCAGCAACGAAAGGTTTCCGATGGAAATGAGTACCGAAACTGTACAAAACAGAACGAAAACTACCAGAAAAAATATCGTGTCGTGCCTAGAGGGTTGGTTGCGTCTTTATCCAAATTTACCGAGTTTTCGGGGGGAAAGTCTGCAAGGATTTTGTGTGCGTGTGCGTTTCTGGCTTTGTTTGTGCGAATGTACGTGTCCAAATGGAAGTCCCTACGGCTGAAAAGGTGCTGTTTGTCTACATTTATTTCAGAGGAGAAAACTTTAATAAATCGCTCATTCAAAAAGTGAAAGCCTTTTCAGGATATATATTCTTTTCAAGGGGGAAGATTATTATAAGTTATTTGTGTGGGAAAGTTCTCACGGGCTTTTTTCAAAGGGTTGATTCCTCTTATACCAAAAGCCAGAAATTAAACTTTCATTGTAATAGACGAGAGAAGAGTAAGTTATAACCTGTAGAATATATGAAAGTGCGCCATACGGTTTCAAACACTTGTAATAGACAGAATACATTGTACATATTTCTTATACACTTTATATCTTCCCCCAAAGCAGCACATTTGAAATAAGCTAATTTTTCTCATTACACCTCCGTCATGAAACATGGACATTTCGAAACGTCTCGATGTTTATTTTAAGTCCCATCCAAATGATGATGATAATGGTGATCGTTCATTTCGTTAAGCTGTTACAGAAGTAAAGTTGTCACTATTCCGTTTGTATTTTTTTTTATTTTGACGTTACATTACTGGAATTCTTATTGGCATGAGACTTGTTCTTCTAGAAATTGTACGAAATTAGGTATGATTAAGCTAATTGCTAAATTGTTTACAGGTTGCCATTAGAGCTGAACACTGTGGTGAAAAAGGTAGAATTACCAGTTTTATAATGCTTTATTTGTGTGTTGGGGGGGGGGGCGCATTTTTTTATGCTTTTAAGTACTACAGTATCATGGTATCAAATCGGCGTTTGCCAACACACACGATTAAATATGCACGTTCACGATTACAGGTACAATCTCCGTGTACAATTTTTTTTTCCGCACACGTACACGCAAACAATCGGAAAAAATTTAACGCAACAACTGGAGTGTTTTCCACATAAAAAAAACGTATCAGAGTAATACATATACAATCCTATATAAATGTATACATATATATTATAATCTATATATAAACAAATAAATGATAAGTAAATAATGTTGAAGTGGCGATAGCGCTGACGATGGCGACGATAACGATGGTGATGAAAATAACCCCCCCTCCCCTCCCCCCACAGGACCCACCCGAAGAGGACCCAGGCTACGTGGAGACCGGGCGCGTCTTCTACCGCCACGTCGCCCCCGGGGACCAGCCGCTCCCCGATCACCAGCCGCCGGTGCTCGTGTCGAATCCCGTCGATACGAAGGAGGCTTTCGAGCAGGTCGGTGGGCGGGATGCTGCTGCTGCTCATCCTCATCCTTCTTCTCCACCTCCTCCTCCTCCTCCTCCTCCCCTTTCTTTCTCTTCTTCCTCCCCTTTCTATCTCCACTTCTTCCTCCCCTTTCTATCTCCTCTTCTTCCTCCCCTTTCTATCTCCTCTTCCTCCTCCCCTTTCTATCTCCTCTTCCTCCTCCCCTTTCTATCTCCTCTTCCTCCTCCCCTTTCTATCTCCTCTTCCTCCTCCCCTTTCTATCTCCTCTTCCTCCTCCCCTTTCTATCTCCTCTTCCTCCTCCCCTTTCTATCTCCTCTTCCTCCTCCCCTTTCTATCTCCTCTTCCTCCTCCCCTTTCTATCTCCTCTTCCTCCTCCCCTTTCTATCTCCTCTTCCTCCTCCCCTTTCTATCTCCTCTTCCTCCTCCCCTTTCTATCTCCTCTTCCTCCTCCCCTTTCTATCTCCTCTTCCTCCTCCCCTTTCTATCTCCTCTTCCTCCTCCCCTTTCTATCTCCTCTTCCTCCTCCCCTTTCTATCTCCTCTTCCTCCTCCCCTTTCTATCTCCTCTTCCTCCTCCCCTTTCTATCTCCTCTTCCTCCTCCCCTTTCTATCTCCTCTTCCTCCTCCCCTTTCTATCTCCTCTTCCTCCTCCCCTTTCTATCTCCTCTTCCTCCTCCCCTTTCTATCTCCTCTTCCTCCTCCCCTTTCTATCTCCTCTTCCTCCTCCCCTTTCTATCTCCTCTTCCTCCTCCCCTTTCTATCTCCTCTTCCTCCTCCCCTTTCTATCTCCTCTTCCTCCTCCCCTTTCTATCTCCTCTTCCTCCTCCCCTTTCTATCTCCTCTTCCTCCTCCCCTTTCTATCTCCTCTTCCTCCTCCCCTTTCTATCTCCTCTTCCTCCTCCCCTTTCTATCTCCTCTTCCTCCTCCCCTTTCTATCTCCTCTTCCTCCTCCCCTTTCTATCTCCTCTTCCTCCTCCCCTTTCTATCTCCTCTTCCTCCTCCCCTTTCTATCTCCTCTTCCTCCTCCCCTTTCTATCTCCTCTTCCTCCTCCCCTTTCTATCTCCTCTTCCTCCTCCCCTTTCTATCTCCTCTTCCTCCTCCCCTTTCTATCTCCTCTTCCTCCTCCCCTTTCTATCTCCTCTTCCTCCTCCCCTTTCTATCTCCTCTTCCTCCTCCCCTTTCTATCTCCTCTTCCTCCTCCCCTTTCTATCTCCTCTTCCTCCTCCCCTTTCTATCTCCTCTTCCTCCTCCCCTTTCTATCTCCTCTTCCTCCTCCCCTTTCTATCTCCTCTTCCTCCTCCCCTTTCTATCTCCTCTTCCTCCTCCCCTTTCTATCTCCTCTTCCTCCTCCCCTTTCTATCTCCTCTTCCTCCTCCCCTTTCTATCTCCTCTTCCTCCTCCCCTTTCTATCTCCTCTTCCTCCTCCCCTTTCTATCTCCTCTTCCTCCTCCCCTTTCTATCTCCTCTTCCTCCTCCCCTTTCTATCTCCTCTTCCTCCTCCCCTTTCTATCTCCTCTTCCTCCTCCCCTTTCTATCTCCTCTTCCTCCTCCCCTTTCTATCTCCTCTTCCTCCTCCCCTTTCTATCTCCTCTTCCTCCTCCCCTTTCTATCTCCTCTTCCTCCTCCCCTTTCTATCTCCTCTTCCTCCTCCCCTTTCTATCTCCTCTTCCTCCTCCCCTTTCTATCTCCTCTTCCTCCTCCCCTTTCTATCTCCTCTTCCTCCTCCCCTTTCTATCTCCTCTTCCTCCTCCCCTTTCTATTCCCCTCCCCTTTCTATCTCCTCTTCCCCCTCCCCTTTCTATCTCCTCTTCCCCCTCCCCTTTCTATCTCCTCTTCCCCTCCCCCTTTCTATCTCCTCTCTCCCCCCTCCCCTTTCTATCTCCTCTTCCCCCTCCCCTTTCTATCTCCTCTTCCCTCCCCCTTTCTATCTCCTCTTCCCCTTCTATCTCCTCTTCCCCCTCCCCTTTCTATCTCCTCTTCCCCCTCCCCTTTCTATCTCCTCTTCCCCTCCCTTTCTATCTCCTCTCTTCCCCTCCCCTTTCTATCTCCTCTTCCCCTCCCCCTTTCTATCTCCTCTTCCCCTCCCCTTTCTATCTCCTCTTCCCCCTCCCCTTTCTATCTCCTTCCCCTCCTCCCCTTTCTATCTCCTCTTCCCCTCCCCTCTTTCTATCTCCTCTTCCCCTCCCCTTTCTATCTCCTCTTCCCCTCCCCTTCTTCTATCTCCTTCCCCCCTCCCCTTTCTATCTCCTCTTCCCCCTCCCCTTTCTATCTCCTCTCTTCCCTCCCCTTTCTATCTCCTCTTCCCCCTCCCCTTTCTATCTCCTCTTCCCCCTCCCCTTTCTATCTCCTCTTCCCCCTCCCCTTTCTATCTCCTCTTCCCCCTCCCCTTTCTATCTCCTCTTCCCCCTCCCCTTTCTATCTCCTTCCCCTCCCCTTCTATCTCCTTCCCCCTCCCCTTTCTATCTCCTTCCCCCTCCCCTTTCTATCTCCTCTTCCCCTCCCCCTTCTATCTCCTCTTCCCCCTCCCCTTTCTATCTCCTCTTCCCCCTCCCCTTTCTATCTCCTCCCCTTTCTATCTCCTCCCCTTTCTATCTCCTCCCCTTTCTATCTCCTCCCCTTTCTATCTCCTCCCCTTTCTATCTCCTCCCCTTTCTATCTCCTCCTCTTTCTATCTCCTCCTCTTTCTCTTCCTCCTCTTTGAATAATTTGGAGAGGGAATGAGTGTGAGAAGGGGAATGAGTGTGTGAGAGGGAGAGGGGGAATTGGAGTGTGTGAAAGGGGAAGGGGGAATGAGTGAGAGAATGTGCGAGAGTCGAAATTCATAATGATTTTTTTTGTTTTGAATAGCCAGTCGTAAAGTTGCAGCGGTGGATATTGAATAGCCAATCAGAACGCAGATTACATTGCTTGTAGGTCTAAGACGTACACCAAAAGCCGCTGCATTATCCCCCTCTTGAATTATACGACACTCAATCTCAGTTCCACTTGAGCAGAAATATATTGCATATTGAAACCGTTACATTTATTATCCAGTGACAAAAGGGAGTCTCGCTCTTAATTCCCATGACCCCGTTAAGAGCTAGTCAGTGTGTTTATCATTCAAATTAGCAAAGGGTTACGGTGTGTGTACAAGCTCTTAAGGAAGGTTTCTTAATGACAACTTTGCGATATCTACGATCTTTTTTTATATATATAATTATTTTGATCATTATTATTATTTCCTTTAACGAGAACTGTAAATAGGAGGAGGATGTCTTTTGAAGCAAATAGGGTCCCTGGCTCGTTATCAGGTTGTTAGCTTGGATCTGACTAATTGGCAATTGTGAAGGTCTTTGCATGGAAGCATTGCAGCAAGCGATGGGAGGGAAAGTAGAAATAATTTGCTTATTTAACAAGTTATGCTTAAAAATGTGGTAATATATATATATATATTTTTTTTAATAGTAATCTGAATATTTACAAAAGGAATGTTGCACGATACTATCTAAAACTAGTTGCAACGTGCTTTATTTTGCGAAATTGTATTTGATCTTTATTATCGGATAAGATATTAAGATTGCTAACAGAGTAAATGTCAACAAGATACATTGGAAAACTATTGTATGGCGAAAACTGTATTATTTGTCAGTTTGACTCTGATAAAGTTACGAAAAGCAAAATACAATTATTCAGTTTTGTTTTTCTTGTATAATTTATCTTTCATATTTCATCATCGAGGGGAATAAATTCGAGTAAGGGTAGCCATCCATAAAAAAGAATATACAATAAAATACAAAAAAAAGATAAATAAATAAATAAGAGAAAGAGGGAATACGTAAAGAAGAACAGCACGAATTGGTAAAATAGACATAGAAGAAGGGAGGAACACGTACACAAACGCAGAGAGAAATCCACACGCCCAAGACACACCAGTGCGACATCCCCTCAGCGCTCGCCTCCCGCAGGTCCTAGTGAAGGTGATGGGCCTGAAGGAGGAGACCGAGGAGTACATCCAGGACACGAGCGACGACGAGATCGACGAGCTCACCGGCCTCCTGGAGACGGTGGGGGAGGACCCAGCTGACCCCGATGCCGTGGCCTTCCTCCTGCCGCTCAGAGGCCGCGTCGGGGCCTTCGGAATCAAGTGAGTGCGAGGGAACGGGAGGGGACGGGAAGGAGGGGAGAGTTGGGGGTGTTGGGAGGGGATGGGGAAGGTTGGAAGGGGGCGAGATTTGGGGGGTGTTGGAAGGGAGGGAGAGTTGGGGTGTTGAAAGGGGATGGGGGAGGGTTGGGAGGGAAGGGGGAGAGTTGGGGTGTTTGAAGAATAACGGTTAGGGGAGGAGTGGAAATAAGGGGAGCGGTAGGAGGGGAAGGGATGGGTGGTAGAGTGAATATTGTTTTATTGTTGGAAAGGGGGGGCGGGGGCATGTTATGTTGGTGCGAACTGTTTTTCTTATTTTTTCTTTATATATTGTTTTATGTGCTGTTATTGTATTGAAAGGGTAGGTGGGGGGGGGTCATACTGTGAATATTATTTTATTTCTATTGTATTTTTATCCCTGCTCGATTTTGTTTGATCATCATTCCTGGCAGCGTCATAACCATGATCATGATTTTTAAAACCATCATTTCGCCGCTAATGTAAAGAGTAACCGTAACTACACACACTTATGAAACGATCAGATAGAACATGAAAATAGATATATTCAACAAAGACAAACCTCATAAAGAATCCAATTGATACCCATCCCTAAAAGCCATCCCTCATCCCACCAACACCTCAGATACGGGCGGAGGATGAAGCAGGTCATCGAGCAACTATCCGCAGAGGGCGCAGAGGGCGAGGACGCTGCGGGCATCAGCTCGGTGCTTGTCAGGGATTCGCAGGCGGATCCGGACATTGCAAGGTGCAGTGCTTCGGTTGCAGTGACGTTTAGTTGATTTTTTTCTTTCCCTTGATTGTTGGAATGGTTCGTTGTTGCATTTTTACATCGACTAAATTTTGTTCTTTGAGTTGTTTGTAAATTATGTTAATTATAAGGTTTCAGATGTTCATGATGTCTTTTGTCTTCTATATTTCTCCATGCTTTCAGGAAACTTACAAGTCACTTTTACGAGATCCACGGCACAACACGCTACTTCGGCTTCCTGTCGGACGATGAAGCCCTGGAAGTAGCGCACTGGGCCCGTTCGAAGGCCCCAGGTTAGGACACAGGGTTCGAGGATCGGTTCTAGTTAAGACTTTTAAAGTTGGTCTCCTTCTAGACGCCTCCTCTGAACTGTAGTTTCAAACGCCGTTCGTTGATTCGTCTTGTGTAGTATCTTTTCTCCGGTTTGGAATAGTGTTACAATCAGTAGTAGAAGATCGTCCTCCCATCACTCTCGCTCCTCGCCAGGTACGCGTTTTGTAACCCCGACGGCCACCACCACCTACCTGCAGAGTGCCAAGAACATCGCCCTAGTTCAACCCACGGCTCAGATGTTGGCGGCTGCGGTGGCGGACCTCCTCTTCTCGCTGCAGGTGCGGAAGCCGATCGTCGTGGCTCAGGCGTCACTGCACATGGACGCCTTCATTGGCCTCCTCCGTTCTGCCGGGATTAAGCCTGCACAAGTAAGGATGGACAGCAACATGTGTTAACTTGTTTCCATACCATTATATAATGTTTATTTATCCCTGTAAAAAAATGCGTTTGGTAATTTTTTTCACATCTAGAGTTCCTTTCTGGCAGATATTCCACTACTATTCGAACACCAATATTACACGGCTGGTGCAACGCATAGGAGACAAACATAGCACCAACACCGTACCCATTCTCCTGCTGGGTGATTCCAGGAGCATGTCAGTGGTGGAGCTAGCTGACCTCCTCTTCCCTGCCACGTGGATCCTGCCCTTCCCAACGCAGTATGACGACAACATTATAACAAGACAATCGGAGTTGTTAGCCTTCATTTACCGGGCATTCGACGATAAACCGGGTAGTTTCTTGAAGGAGGAAGCCATGCTCAATCCTACCGAGTCGATCATAACGGTGTCGAAGGACCTCCTGACCGGGAAACGGCGGAGTTGGTTTGGGTCCTACGTGGTCGCAGCCTCCGTGCCCTCTTCCTCTGCCAAGAAGAATGTGCGCGTACTGGGTACCACTGACGGCTGGTATCCGCTCCTTCAGTACGACCTTATGAAAACCACGCTGAAGAGGCGCATGTACCAAGAGCTCGTCGTCACCCCAGATCTAGTGAAGCCTCTCGCTTCCGGCAACAACTGTCGGCTGATTCTGAGGTACCTGGAAGAGCTAACGGGAAGGAAGAAAGTGGAAGAGATCCTTCTGAACGAAAACTTTACATCAGTGATCGTGCCAACCGATCGCGGAGCGCACATGCACGTGGACTGCTCTCAGCAGCATGCCGACCTCAAGTGCTCAGCGCAGAAGGGCGAGTGGGAGCCGGTGAAATGCCAGGGGACGCTGAAGGGCCAGCATCAGTACATGTCCTCCTGTGGAAGTGACGTGAGCATAACCATCCCAACCTCGAAGGGTTGTCTCGCCAGCAAGTGCCTCGAATGTGCTCTCCCTTCGTCCGTTGGATGTCTCTTCTCCGACCTGTGTTCTTCAGTCACCCACGCCAAGCCGCTCACCGACTGCATGGAAAAACACTTCAACCAAAACTCCTGATTCCGCGCCCCTCGCCACGGCTGTATCGGAAAGGCATTAAACTACTTTTATTCTGGCTATACTCGACCTGCCACATTGTTTTAATTTGTTCCTTGTCTACGGGGATATTGCATAAACGGTCCGGTACAGTTGCACAAATTTTCTGTACCTTTTTTGAGAAGCCAACCCTCGTGTGGTAAGGTCGCAGTCGTGCAGCAACTGTATTTGAATGAATGAATGGCTTCCAGCTTGTTTGTTTATTGTTTGAATATTGTTTTAGATGTATCATTAATTTTTATTGTTTTTACTATTTTACTATCGTTAGTTCCTCCACATGTTCATGGTAGGAGAGAATTACATATTCTAAGTAAGTATTATAACGTATTATTTATTAAGGTTGGCCTTTATTATAATTAATTGGTTGAATGTAGCAAGAGGTCAGTCAAAAAAATCACTGTAAATAAACTGAACACAAAGATACAACACCTGTATTTAATGTTCGTTACCTCTGATATACATCAACCAAAGTGGGTACTTGAATGCATTTTTACAATTGTACTACTTTTAAACAGTGTATTTTACACTGCCATGTACCCTTAGAGATCCAACTAATATACTTTGCACTGTATGCAAGGCCAAAACTATAAAGATTTTTATTAATAGAATTTTGGAGAAGGAAATGCAAATTGGTTGCTTCAGAACCCCACACCTATCATTAATTGCCTGAAGAACATCCCAGGGATGGTGTGAAATGTTTACCGCTTCTTTATTCAAGAAATATTACCTCGGTTAAGTGCTAGAAAACAACAATTAAATTTCTCTAAGTAGTGAGAATAAAACAAGTGCACAATAACTTGGTGAAAAAATATTCATTTTTTAAATCTGGAAGTGTGTAGTAGCAATTAGAAATACTCGGTTAATGGCGGGAAAAAAACGGTAGATGCTATTCTACGGACCCAAAACCATTATTCTTATGCAAGTAGAATTCATTTCGTATTTTGACATCCACGAAATTAGTACACAGCAGATTAAATTTCTGACTTGTGAATATAAGCGCATAAGTGGTTTAGCGAGGTTGTTTCCCGCCTTTTTGTTTAGTGCAGGACTCGAAACCGATTTCCTTTGCGTAATTCAAAACGTGCAGACAACAAGAAAAGCAGTTAAAATGAATAGTAAACTTGTACGGAGATAGAACTAAAGCCGCGTCCACACGAGCGGGCTTGATCGGCGGGCAAATTCTGCCGTGCTTGCCCGTGAATGTTCTCCACACGACCGAGGGTCGAAGCTCCAGCTACCGGGCACCACCTTAGTGATTTCGCTCGACGGGCACTCGGGCAATTTGATCTTTTGCCCGTCAAGATATGCCCGCCGATCAGGCCTGCTCGTGTGGACGCGGCTTTAGTCACATGTATGATTTGTCATCGTTAACGAACCTCTGCAATGTTTACCTAGTGACCGCTTATAACCTCAAAGCATATAAGGCACAGTTAATATTCTCATCTCCAGCACTTAGCCGCTAATGACCTAGATATTGACGTGACAGATCTCTTTCGATAAGCAATCAATCTCTAGAACTTTAATCCGTTTTAATGGGTGCTTAAGATAAAGG
>BOPN01006067.1:64615-74615 GCA_017312705.2 Penaeus japonicus
TTATCATCGTTACTGCTATCTTATTTTACGCTTCAAGGTACATGTCCCTTCAGGGAAATATCTTTATTACAGAGCACGTGAATAATTTTGCCTTGTGAAGTGTTCCCATTCACGGAACAATTAATATATGGATAAACATGACATATCTTATGAGAACTATGATGATTGAATCACCCTATGCACAAACACAAACACGGATAGTATTAGCTTACAGACGTTGCAAAGATGGCTCTGAATCCTCATAAAACACCCGAGTCATGTTCCCGAAATAAAGGTGTGAAAATACCACAGCCTCGCATGGAAATTCCTTGATATCTCATCCTTAATTATCATTTGTCACAGTGACCAACGACTCCGGCAGCTATTTCGAGTGAAAAGAAGAAGACGAAGACGCAGAAGAAGAAGAATAGGAAGAAGAAGAAGAAGAGGAAGAGGAGGAATATCCAACTGCAAAACACCATTTATCAACACCGGAGTCATTTTCACATCACGCTGTGGAAAATGTGGAGAGAGGCCCTGAATTTTCACTTATAATATGTAAGATGTTGCTGGACATGACTACGTGGATATGATCTTGAAAATAGGAGCATCATTGAATATACGGTTATCTAAGAAGCAATCAGAAACGGTCATAGCGCTCTCTTACCTCTGGAATAACTATCCAGGCGATGGTAAAACCAGTCTTGACATTACAGACAACGGCTTTCTCTAGGAATTTAGATAGCTATATCTCTGACAGCAAATTTGTTCTTGGTGAACCTTTCTGAAATCGCAAGGTATATCTTTTTGAGATTTATATTTATTTTCACGATTTGGGTTTGGCTGAGGTAAGAGTTTGGGTTGATCAAAGTTGATTTGGCAATGGAGAAAACAGGTATGAATGAGAAAGAATAATTTCCCATTGTAAAATATGCAACTGACACGTTCTGATTTTATCTCCATCATACTGACATTATTCAGCTTCATTTATACCTTTTTCTACACTATATGTCGTATACACTTTACTATATATCTTACTGATGAGTTAAGTGTGATGTCTGTGATACGTCTCTCTTGAGTGGCAACTAATATATTACTCACCGAACACGAAGAAAAACGGGAGTTGCTCTCAGAGAACATAATTTTGCATAACTTGGGGACAAAAATATGCTAAGGAATTGGCAAATGTAAAAAAGAGATATGAATGAGACTGAATAAATATTAGACTCTATGTGAAATCACTCTCCTTGGGTATATACTGCATTTGTTCCTCTATTTCCCAGAGAACACAAAATAATTATGAGGTTTCAGCAGCTTTTACTCGTGTGACAATTGCTTTTAGGTGGAAGTTTCAGTGTAGCGACGGAGGTGAACATCAGATCTGAGAGAGTTTACTTGAAGGCGCTGTTTATCTGACCTTCGGCAGGTATCAGAGCTGTAGTATTAAGAGAACACATAAGGCTGGTAAAGTTTATCAACTTGATTTGATTTTAACAGTGACTTCAAGCATAAATTCAGCTTACGTTCATAGTTGAAAACAACAAAATTACTTGTAAATCATTCAGCGAGAGGCATGCATCCACCCCCCCTCCCCAAAAAAAAAAAAAAAAAAAAAAAAAAAAAAAAAAAAAAAAAAAAAAAAAAAAAAAAAAATAGTCGTAGTAATATTCCGACCGAAACCTAGAGAGCGGTTGCCATAGGAAGGCAAATAGATTATAACTTCTAATGAAAAAAAAAATATATATTATGGCTCAACAAGCTGGTACGTGTACAAATCGGTAACACTTTGGCGATTGCGGATCAGGCAGACGAAACGTATCCGCTTTGCTATATCTTTATCATATAGAATGCCTTAACAGCCCAATGATTACGAGCTCCCCAGTTCACCATAGATCAGTCACAGATATCCTGCCAAGAATGAAGACTGTAGGAATACATCATATATTACTGTCAAATTACTGATCCTGTCATTCATTGTCTAGTCACAATGATACCTAACGGTGTCGGTTACCTCAGAAAATGTAAATGAAGGACGATGTTAAAGAATAAGTTTGAAATATGGGCTGAGGTTCATTTGGTCTAAATATTCAATATTTACCTCCCCTCGACAGAAGCATTGGCGGAAAGTATTTTGAAGAGTTCACTAATAAATGTGTAGAAGAAAAACATAAGAGTTTGAGTCCCTCTTTCTTATCCAAAAGTTTATGTCAGAGATAAAACTTCAAAGTTATTTTTGCTGGGATTTCCGGGTGAAGTTACAGCGGGTTCCGGAACTATACTAACTTTGACTGAGTGAGGATGGGATGCTGGTAACAGTTGCTTGGTGTAGCTGTTGCCACTGGAAACTGCCATGCATATTGTTTTGCAATGGCAATACGGGTTGAAGATTGTTTCAAAGGGCTTACAGAGACAGATATATAGGCGGAATAAAAGAAATTTCATGTCATAAATTTCAGAATTACTCTTATCTGTTCCATCAGCGAACATAATTAACTATGGCATGTCTAGATATTCTCTGAAGGCAAGTTTTTTTTTGCGAATGGCCATCGCTGAGATTCTTACTGTGTGGTGCAATGGCTGCAAACAGCGATTGACGCCAAGTTGGTATAATGATGATAATAATGATAAATTAACTAATAATAATCGTAATGATAATAATAACAATATTGATGATGATAATAATAATGATTATAATGATGATGATAATAATAATGATTATAATGAGGATGATAATAATAATGATTATAATGATGATGATAATAACAAAGATAAAAAGCATGTTAATGATAAGGATAAAAGGAAAAGTGTGAGTAATAGTAATAATAATATTCATTTTGAGAGCTTTTCATAATGTGATTAGTATTTAAAATCAACAATAATCAAGCTGTACAATATTCCATTTCTGATTTATAACCACTTGTCTAGCATTCGCAATTCAGTTGAACGAAATTTCTGATATATAAAATAGTACATCCTTAAAGTACATCAGTAACAGAAAACGAAAGTATTAATTTTTTACAGAAAACGTATTTTTTTAAAGGTGAAACTAATTTATCTTAAGTATTAAACATCAAATGCAGAAAATTAGAAGAGTGAATTCATTCTGCTAAAATGATGAAGACCAGTCACTTGAAGATGCTTTATCTGCTTAATGGACAATAACAGCTACCAATCAAGGATAATGATAATGATGAAATTGATAATACTTATGATGATAGTGATAATAGTAATAATGATACTAATGATGAAAATAATCATAACAGCAATATAAATAATACTGGTAATAAAATGACAATAATAGTAATAATAGTATAATGATAAAAATAATAACTGTAGTAATAATAACCGTAACAATGACAACAGCAACAACAAAAACAACAACAACAACAACAACAACAACAACAACAATAATAATAATAATAATAATGATAATAATAATAATAATAATAATAATAATAATAATTATTATTATTATTATCATTATTATCATTATTATCATTGTATTGTTATTATTATTATTATTATTATTATTATTATAATTATTATTATCATAATGATAATAATAATAGTAAAATAATAATGATAATGATAATGATGATAATAACAAAGAGATTATACTTGTAGTAACAATAATATAACGATGATGATAATGAAAATGAAAATGAAAATTATAATGATAATGATGACGATGACAATGACGATGATGATGATGATGATGATGATGATAATGATAATGATGATGATAACACTACCAATACTCATAAGACTGATAATCACGAAAACATCATCACATTATCATTTATATCTCCATCATCATAACAAATAGTCATTATCTATCATTCAACAACAATAAAGAAGGCAATGCACGCCAACATATTATGCAACCATGCATAGTTAACAAAATAAGTAGAACAATCTTCAATGGGAACTCAGTCTACAAGAAAGAAATCTAAGTACCATTCCACCCACTCAAGTATATCGATGAATGAATTGTATTTAAAACGTGTGTGAAAATTGATACAGATCTTTATACCGAATTATCAATTATTGATTTGATGCATGTCTATGGTGTGATGTATGATTTAATGATTTTTACTGATTTGTTCTTTTGTTTTTAAGTATAAAGGGAAGAACTATCAGGGGATATGATTGGCGAATCGTCCAGAAGCTGCAGTTACGAGCTTAATGTGATATTACATGATAAAGCAATATCTATTTGTTTTTAGAAAGGATTCTGGTATTCAGTTAGATTCTGGCATCAACTTTGCGTTATTTTTATTTCTTATTTATTTAGAGGTCAAATATTTCAGCAAATATTGGGTGATGCTTAACTACTTGATCCTTCCTTAAATAAAAAACATTATATTTTGCGCCCCTGCCGTAATATATTGATTCGAAAAAATGCATTCAAGATACATTTTTTTAAAGATTGTTGGTAAATTTCGTTGTTTTTCATTTTTCTTCTCGTCCTTAACCTACTTAGTACAGCTATTTAACGGTATTCATCTGCGCAGAATGTTGAAAACAGAGTGAGAACGGTACTGGTTATGATAGACTGAAATAGACGAGAGAGCTTTCTTATGATATAATAACACAAATGTAGCAGGAGCAATAACAGTGCAATAGTACTAGTCCAGTCATATCAATAAGGAAACAGTAATGATGTCAAAAGTACTGGTTCTGTAACATTGAGAATTATAGTGAACAGAAACAATTGGCAGACTTTTAGATATATAATTACATATCCAACATACATTTTCTCGCGTCAGATTTTAGTGACACAAAGCTTCCGGTCGTAGCATCGACTTCAAGAAATCCGGATTCGACTGTTAGATAAATCATGCGTCACGAAACATGTCATACAAAAAATATAATGTGTTTGCTGATATTTGCTGCACAGTGTAGTGTGTCACCTGAATGCTCGGGGCCTCGCACTACCAGCCCCCTTCCCTGAAGTGGGCAAAAATGGGATGCAAGTATGACCTAGATCCACTTGAAATGAGGTAGCATGAAGGGTGGGAATCTGAATAAAAACGGAATGGGTAAGTTCAAGTGTATACTTACGTTAAACTGCCATGGAAATAGGAGCTTCAAAGTGAAGTGCTAAGCTAAGGGCCTACTTTAGAAACTAACTAAAAAGAAATAGGAGTCTAAAATGAACCTCTGGCAAAAGGCCAAGTTGCTAAAACATGGCAACATAAAAGTCACGGAAGGTGATTCTCAAAATAAAAAAAAGCTGAAATAAAAAAACAAAACAATAGCAAAGGCCAAAAACTGTAAGTAAAAGGCAAAGAACTAAAGTTAGAGACAAGCACAGGAAGTCCTAGAGAGACGATAAATGAGAAATCAAACAAGACAAAAACTATGAAAACACTTAGATTCGCTGTTAAGGTCTGATGCATATATAGAAAGAAATCACGTCTGGCTCCTAATAACAATATGTCAGGATCTCAAGGCTTAACTTTTCTCTTTTCGTTGCTTTTCTTCTGGCATTCTGCTTCAGGCCGAAAAGGTTAACAAAACATTTGCTAACTGATGTAGACTGACTGCATTTGGTTGTAGCTTGGGTCATATATATAAACGTCGTGACGTCACAGGTCACGTAAAATAGTAAAGGCAAAATTAAATCCAGTTGCAGTAAGAATAAAAAAAGAAATAATAATAAATATGGGGAAAGTTTGTCATAAAACACCAAAGGGTGGAATCACTAAATAAAAGAGAGAAAAAAAGATAGTGAACAAATAAATGCGACAGTTGCAAAGATGCACCTTCACTTCCTCATGATTTGCAAAAATGATAAAACCAACCGATAAGAGAACTAAAAATGACCCGAAGGACAGTGACTTGAAGATCAATAAAAGGGCCAATTAAAAGACGAGATAAAAACAAAAACAAAACAAAGATGAACGCAATAAGAACAAATAAATCATCTGATAAGCTTAAAAAAAAAAAAAAAAAAAAAAAAAAAAAAAAAAAAAAAAAAAAAAAAAAAAAAAACACTTAAAGCAGGAAATAAAAACACAACAGAAACAAAATGCAAAATAATAAGAGAAACTTCAATTAGCCTTCGGGAATTCATAGGAAGTCTCGCAGGAGAAAATGAAGGACGAACAGATTTCTAAACTATATTTACAAGATTTCACCCGTAGACTTACGAATACGAATATAATAAGAAGGACATGGACCAGGTCCATGGGGGAAAGACGGTTAGGGGGGAGAAGAGTAGCTAACTAAAGAAGTCGAAATAATAATTGGAAAATTAAAAGTTTGAGTGACTTTTAAGGATAAGGATAAGCCAGATTTGCAGAGCAGATGCTACGCCGGGTTTGTATGCAGTGACGCGAGCCCGCCAGACTTTTCAGCGCAATAATCTTTAATGTATATCATATACTGATGACTCTATGTGAAATCAGAACTCGTTACAAGAAGTTATTATTGTCACATTCAGTAAAAGATATAAAGAAATACATAAGTATATATGAAGATATATATATATATATCTGTATAATTTACGTTTTTGCCTTGTAAGTATTTCAAACAGGGTATGAAACCTTTTATGTTTTTCTTAGGAATTATATATTTCTGAGGTCACATAAGGGACCGTACTCCGAAAAAAAAAATCCTGTTTTGACTTCCTTACGAATCATTTTACACGTTGCAGAAGTCTTTTGTCAATCTGTGCAATGTAGAAAGCATTTCTCGGCCCAAGTAACTCGGTTCTCTCTACGCCGATGTATATCCATGAATCTACTTAAATACCAGATGATCCATTTATCAAAAAGTGTTTCTAATTTACAGGGTTAAGACTCCGGTTAGTAAGGTATATGCCAGGGTCAGTCCTGAAATACGTACAGTTAAATCCAGGTATGATTTAAAGTCGGTGTTACCAAGAGAAGAATATTTCGGGAGCCTCAAATAATGATACTGATGTCATAATAGTAGTGGTGATGATGATGAGGATGATGATGATGATGATTAAAATGACAATGATTATGATTATTATAACTATGATGATAAAAATGGCAATGATGCTGCTGCTATAGATAGCAATAATAATGATAATGATAATAAGGAAAATTATGATAATAATATGATCATAATAGATATGATCATAAAGCTGATAAGAAATAATGATGAAAATGATAATAACAACAATAGTAATAATGATTATAAAGATAACGATAATAATAATAATGATAACAGTAGTTGTAGTGATGCTGATACTACTACTACTTGCTACTGTTATTACTAATGATTATAAAAAATAATGATAACGTCAACAGCAGCATTAGTCGCATAATGATAATAGTTATAACAGTGATAATGATGATGATGATGATGATGAGGAAGATAAAGAGGAAAGTCACGGAAATAGATACAAATTTTAAGTGACGGATACCGTGGAAAAACTTATGTATTGCAAAGAACAAAGTCAACATTGATTTACATGCGAAAGACGTATCTTTATCTTGCTTTATGGTTCTAAGTTTAAAATCCGAATGGGTATCTTGAAAGACAGGACACGCGTCACTGCAGCCAGGTTGGAGAGGTTGCACTTTGAACGCCATCATCATCAGTATCATCATCATCATCACTCTCGCCCTCGCCATCATTATCATCATCAAAAACATTCTTATCATCACCACTATCATAATCATCATTACCATCTTCCTTTTCATCATCATCAAAACCTTCTTATCATCATCATTACCATAATCATCATCATCATTTTCATCATCATCAAAACATTCTTATCATCATCACTATCATAATCATCATCATCTTCATTTTCATCAAAAACATTTTTATCATCACCACTATCATAATCATCATCATCAAAAACATTCTTATCATCACCACTATCATAATCATCATCATCATCATTATCATCATTCATATTCTTACCTTTACCATTAACAGTGATATTCATATAATTTGCTTTGTAATTATAGTTATCATCAATATCATCCGCATTAATAACGGATAATGATGATAAATATTAATCATCAGATCTTTCTGTATATTCACATTTATCAGAATTAACCTTTAATTCAGTCTCATTTTTATATCAATTAACCGCTATTTGGATGTGATAGAAATTCACATAAATTATGTCCCCAGCTGAGCATCTGTGACGTCATCTTGAAGTATAAGGAACAGTTGTGAATTCAGAGACAGGGACGGGGGAGGGGGAGGGGGGGGTCCACTCTCCTCTAAGTGTGATGAATTGGATTCTCCAGGAAGAAGTTAGCTAATACACTACATGCAGAAATACGTGAGTTGTTTACGCAATCATGTAAACACGATTGTGTTATGGTTGGTGACAAGATGCTTGGAATATTGATATCAGTAAAATATGATGATTATGGTGATGGTGAAAGGATTAATTAAAGGATATATAATGATAACAACAATCAGTAATTATATTGATGATAAGAATAATGACAATAACAACAATAATGATGATAGTAACGATAATGATAGCAATGATAATGAGGATAACAATAATGATAGCAATATGGTGAAGGGGAGGGAGACAAAAAGGAAAAAGAAAAAGGACACAAACACAAATACAGAAAGAGGAACAATAAACAAAATTACTGCCGAATCAGGATGACTTTTTATTCCAAATAAGAGAAACAAAACCAGGCAAGCTATTGACTCTCTAAATGATATGATATAAGGAACTATTACTAATGCTTACCTATTTATTTATCAATATATTACCCCTTCCCCCTCCCACCCATCCCCGGCCTGGCACCTTTCCTCCGTCTCACCTCTATGTCTCCCATTCCTATTTATTTTGCTTTTATTTATTTGTCTATTTATTTTTGTCATTTTCAAACCAGAGATCTCGGTTTGATTTTTATAGAAAGTACAGATTAAATGCCCCACGAGACATTTTCGTGGCATTCACGCCGTGAACAATGAAGGAAAACAAAGGAATAACGATGGCAATAAGCGATACTTGTAGGAGTAGTAACAACTCTATTACTTCCTTGGGACATATTGGAAGCAACATGGCGAAAAGGCTTTGGGAATATTCGTGTGTTTGAATGTGTTTCCCTTGGTTGGGTTTGACAATTTGTTCAGCTGGAATCCTTCAAATAGTACACGGAAGGCGTTTATATTGTAGAAGGAACACGGAAATTTGACTTCGTTTGAAGGTCCGTTTGGTAGCTTCATCCGCAAAGAAAATTGGGCAGTGGATAACAGATCGTCATGAAAATTGCTGCATATGTGTTTGTGTGTGTGAAATAGGTTTTCTTTCCCCTCTCTTTGGTTGGATGTGTGAATGGCGAGCCATGGCTATAAAAGCCACTCTCAGAATGAAGGATGCCAATTCTTAAGTACTTCATAGATGAACTGTACCTAGTTTTGAACAGACAATCATTAAAATTAATAATTCACTATCGGAGTCAGTATCTTTCCAATTATTATTTCGTATAGTTTTTTTTCTTTACATCCTATAGAAAAGAAAAAAAACATGCATTCCTCTCTAATTCTCTATACTTTAATCGCTTGATTTAAAAACATTTCGCAGTGCAATTATTTTTAAAAGGGATTATCGAGGGAAACGTAGAAAACTTATGAGGATTGGAGGGATGGAATATTATGGTTAAAATAGAAACGTTAATTCTGAAAATATACAACTAGCCTGACGCATTTTATTTGCATTGAGTTGTGTAAGTTATTTCTCTTCATTGTTTGTTCGTTTATTTTTTATTTATTTATTTATTATTATTATTATCATTATTGTTATTATTTTCTTTTTTTTGGGGGGGGGGGGAGCTGTGTGTAATTTCAATCAAGGAAAAAAATTAGTTGTTCGAGAAGACCGTGTTAAAATAGCTTAGTCTTCCATAAAAGTTTTCTGTGCTAGAAAAAAATACAAAGAAAATGATTAAATAGGGGAAACTAAAGAAAATATATAAATTAAAACTGCCGAATGAATTGACAGCAAGAAAGTACACATATACAGATTCACACATATCACACACATATATATTCACACACACAC
>BOPN01006067.1:82115-83687 GCA_017312705.2 Penaeus japonicus
TATATCAGGTCTCTTTCGTTGGCCGTTGGTACCGGGTTGGTATGAACTTCATAACGGAGGTAATACCTACATACAACCATATATAAACCCAATTAGCTACACTTAGGCACTTAAGCTGTGTTAATAGACTGAAGCTTCCACGCGTGTACTGAGCGAGTACAACTTGGCTAATCCAGACTGTTAGCTTTCTATATACGACTGGAATATCTGATTTTTCCAACACATAAATTTCAGTCACATGGACACACGGTAGACGTCCCCCTATTTTAACTATCAATTGTAAGGAATATTTCATGTGAGAAAGAAAGAAAAAAAAGAGAAGGAATGTGTAACCCGGAACTAATGAACAGGGCGATCCCGTTTGCGCTGGGAGTTCCATCTCACACCTGACATCCCGAAGACGTTAATTCTAAGGAATGAGGAATCAGGGAAACGAAATGGAATGAAATAAAAAAAACACGTGTCTTACATTAACATTTTTTCTTGCTTTTATCTCGCTATCTTTTCACATCTTCGAGTTTTCTTGACTCGTATAATGTTGTCTCTGTCATCCCTCTTTCTTATTCTCTTTCGTTTTTTTTTTTTTTTTTTTTTTTGCTAACTTCGTTCTTATTTACGTCTCTCAGCGTCGCCTCATCTCGCCCATCCTATTTCCCTCTACATCGCTCGCACCATCAACCAGCATCCCTCCTACTTCAGCGCTCCTCCTCCGATGTACGAGGACGAGATGGCGACTCGAGCAGGAGCAGGAGGAGGAGGAGGAGGAGGAGGTAGAGCGAAGCGTTGCCGTGGCGTTTACCCAGGGTCGACAGCTGGAGTAATAAGCGTTTAGCCTAAGCCACGTACAGTCGATAGCTAATGTTTTTTTATGGGTTATATTTGGCTCCATGAACCACGCTATCATGGCAGGTTCACTCGCGCATTACCGATTCGTTCAGGCTTGTACCATAACCGTGGCCAATACACAGTCGGGGGAAGAAGGCAGACAAATATTTTGATAGGCTGCCCCAGCACACGTTTTTTTTATTTTTATTTTTTTTCTTATGCTCAACATCAGCGCTTGCACACTCCCGCACCTCACTTATATATTTCTTTTAAAAACCTCCTCTCCTTCTTCTCCTTCTTGCCTTTTTATTAGTCTTTATTATTATCATCGCCGCCTTCGTCTTCACTGCTGCTTTAGTCTGTCAGCTCGCCGTTAACGTCCTGTTGCATCACAGCATCTCGGGAGACCTCTGGCGCGATTTTTCTCTCCTGTAGTGTTGCATCTCAGGATCTCTCTTCCACGCGGGTCCTGGCCGGGTTTTTTTCTAGTGTTTTCTTCTTTCATTTTGGGATGGGTATTAATGATGTGTTCTCTTTGTGATGGTACTGTTAATGATAATGAAATAATGGTATGTGTATATTTATAGATATAAATGAAGACACACACACACACAAACACACACACATATGTATACATACATACGCACACACACACACACACACACACACACATACACACACACACACACACACAAACACACACACACACACACACACACCCACCCACACCCACACACACACACACAC
>BOPN01006068.1:2500-12500 GCA_017312705.2 Penaeus japonicus
TTTACCAATATCATTTTTTTTATTTTAATAATTATTCTGTCACTGACATTTCTGCTATTGCTGTTATCACCATTATAGTATCAGAATATAGTATTGACTGCTGAAAAATAGCAAGCAAATTCCATGTTATTGTCCCCATATAATCACTGATATGTCTCCTACATCTTGATTACCTGGCGTTTTATAGCAAAGTAGGGATTATACATGTGTAAAGCAAGTTTAAATATATGAAGATTACAATATTCTTTGGTAACCTATAAAGATCATTATTCCCATATTGTAAAATGAGCAGAAGCTGCAACCATAAATCTAAATAGCAAGTCATTCTGTCACAAATTCATCCCCAAAGATAATACAAATACATCGTCATCATGTGTTATTATCAAATGATTATTAACCCTTCTGAGACAGGCCACATCTTAAGATGTTCAGCCTTGGCTGGGCATCTTAAGATGTTGTGTCTTCTGTTATTTTCCAGACTTAGGTATGATATGTGAGTCTATTTATGACATATCAGGAAAGTGATAATAATTATCTTTTGGTATAATGCATTAGTTACACAACTAAAGGAATAACTAGCTTGTATTTTGAAGAAAAAAAAATATACATCGCAAAAATTATCTGACCCTGCAAAAAATACCTGTCCCCGAAGGATTAAAGTTTCATGTTATTATTTTGTTACTCCTCTTGGTGCTCTTTTCATTGATGCTACAAATACTGCCACTGAAGCCTAGCCAACTTGAACAGAGTTCATTGTAACAAATGCAGGTAAAGGTGTATATATAAGATGTCACACCACAAGATATAACTGATACATTCCAATTAAATGTTTAGCAGAATTGCATGTAATGCTTGTGAAAACTTAGATAAAAAGCATTGTGAAATCATTCAGTCTCAATTTGTCTGATGGCATACAGCAAAAGATTCAGTTTATTCGCACCAGTTGACGTCCTACCACATGATCGAGAAATATCTACAGTTCCGGGTGATATCTAGAAACACCAAGTATTTTCTTGCCGAGTTCCGGGCAGGGCAGTTGTGACATGCTGGAACATCATCAAGAGAACACTAGATTGTTCTTAAATATAATTCATTTTTTGTAATTTCCTAGTATCTGTTATTTTAGTTAAGGTGTTCGGATGTCATGAAATGTGATATTACATTTTAAAAAATGATGTCACAGAAACCTATGTAATACTGATGAATGACATATTGGTAATTTCTGCTTCTGATTAGGTGAATAAAAAGATTTGAGTCAAAAAACTATTGAAGAATCAAATGTGACTGGCCAAGAAATAAAATTAAATAATAAAATTCTAATGTAATATTATTTCTAATATGTCAAATACCCATGATGTCACATCATGTCAGAGGTACATGGACGTATTCATTGGTACATGTATGATTATTTATATTGTTCTTCTTTTCTTTTTGGAAAAAAAGTATTAAATTTTTTTTTTGATGCACCAATAAAAGAATGCTTCCACTTTCCATTGGTATTATTACATAGAAGTGAAGAATACAAGCAAAGTTCAATAAAATAACACTAGAAAAGTACTGCTGCAACATGTTTTTTGACTAAATTAACTCCTCCAAACAAGGCAACATCTTAACATGCCTTTACATTGTAGACGCAATCAAGCAAACCATAAGAATAGGGTGGGCAAAAAACGCTCTGACAAGTTCATCGCGCCCTTGCGCAGTGGTAAAAACACCCCAGAATGAAGCTTCACACACTTATTATCTACCCAGCGGAAGCAGGAATAGATGAAAATACGCCCAGTCGTGAACGGTTTAAGATGCTAGGAAGCTATACTTCTGTAGGCAGTGTTTATTTTGACCTGTTGATGTCAGGAGTGCATAAATATGTTCACTGACCATTGCAGTTTTGCTATTGTTCATTTTTATATAGAAATAGATGGCTTCACTGAGTCACCAAGGAGTCATTTAGTAGGCCTATTTGACCTCAACTAGTTTACTTCATTCCTTAAATATATGTAGTATAATAAATAAAACATAATGAACTAGGCATATACGTACTCGAGGCATTAGTTTTTAAAAGTACTACTGCCTCATGAAATGTAAATTTCCATTATCTTCTATTCTACCACTTCCAACCAAGTAAATCTTTTTCTTTACACGCCCTAACAAGTTAGCTAGGGTTTAGTAGCAGTATTTGCAGTATCAATGATAATAGTATCAACAGCAATAAAATAATTTCATAAAAACTTAATTATAATCATAACAATGATATGGACAATAATGATAACAATGAGACCAATAACCATAACCCAAACCATATCTAGAACCTAATTAATAATAACAACAGCTATGGCAATGAGTGACAAGAGCAATGATGATGATGATGATGATGGTGGTGGTGATGATGATTGATGGTGGTGGTGGTGATGATGATTACCACCATCAATTGATGATGATGATGATGATGATGATGATGATGATGATGATGATGATGATGATGATGATGATGATGATGATGATGATGATGATGGCGATGATGATGGCGATGATGATGGCGATGATGATGGCGATGATGATGGCAATGATGGCGATGATATTAATGATAGTGATAATAACAACAGTAATAACAATAGTAATAAAAATCATCATCATAATAATAATAATAATAATAATAATAATAATAATAATAATAATAATTCTTTACATCTCTGATTGATAATAACAACATTATCATCAATACCATTATCATTCTTATCAATATCATTATCATTCTTATCAATATCATTATCATTCTTATCAATATTATTATCATTCTTATCAATATCATTATCATTCTTATCAATATCATTATCATTCTCATCAACAACATTATCATTCTTATCAATATCATCATCATCATCATCATAATATTCTTATAAATATAATTATCATTCTTATCAATATCAATATCATCATCATTATCATCATCATATTCTTATCAATATCATTATCATTCTTATCAATATCAAGATCATTATCATAATCACCATCATAAACAATGATGAAAACATAACTCATAATCATGATGATGAAGGCAATTTATAAAACACAATATAAATAATCAAGATATTGGTGATAATCCTAATAACAAAGTACACCAACTTTAAATAATAACAACATTATAATTGTTATAAATTATAATTATTATTGTTATGATTATCATTATTATCAATATCATTATTATTATTATCAATATCATTATTATCAATATCATTATTATCAATATCATTATTATCAATATCATTATTATCAATATCATTATTATCAATATCATTATTATCAATATCATTATTATCAATATCATTATTATCATTATCATTATTATCAATATCATTATCATTCTTTTCAATATCAATATCACATAAACAATGATGAAAACACAACTCATAATCATGATGATGAAGGCAATTTAAAAAAAAACTACATAAATAATTATAATATTGGCGATAATTCTAATAACACAATACATCAACTTTCAACAGCCAAGAAAATTTCATGATACTTAATATATACATTACATTTGTATCAATGTAATGAACAGCAATGTTAAAGCAGGATTATATCTAATCAATGTCAATGCCTTGGATTACAATGATCAACAGCTCATATTTTGGTATGATGTAACAACAGCCACTCAATTGGTTAAAAAAAAAAAAAAAAAAAGGTAATAAGAATTACTTTCATCTATCATTAGTTCACTACCATTAGTCGTTATGTTTGTCTTCGTTAAAATACCATAACAAAGCCCCCTACACAAACCCTTTCAAAAGGAGGTTCAGTATGTAAGTATCTGAGTTCTTTCTTACAAGGAAGCTGGCAGGAATCAAATACTGGTTTTGTAAAGAGTGGTGAGGTAAGTAGAGAAGCTAAAGGAAAAAAAACCAGTCTGCTCATCTTATACCTCTGTACTTGCTGGACAGTGGGCCATACGAATGCTCGTCCACCAGGGACCAAAAGAGGCTTTTTGTGGCAACATCCTGTAACATAAACACACGTCTGTCATTTCCCCACACTAGAAGAAGGGTGTCAACTTGACAGTTGTGTATAGAAATGCTGCAGGAACTCCCACATCTTAACACAGAAGAAAATAAAGCCACATAGAACTCTTATAGAAGTTTCCTTTCCCTGTAGCACACCACTGCACTGTATGTACATTACATCCACACATGGTGTTCCATATACAATAGGTGGAAGGACAACTGAGATCTATATAACAATCCTCTGGGAAAAAACTCCTTCATCCAATTTCTGTTGATGTTACTGTAAGGGATAACACTTACTTAAAGAATTGCTAATGTTCACACACTCAGCAACAACTTTCCCAAATCATTATATAGACCTGCAGGATATATGTTTCTTTAAGATATTTTTAGAAAACAGGAAAAAGTGCTAGATCAATTGAAGATAAAGAGGAATAAGAGACAGCAGAAGATGTACAGAAAATATAAAAGTCTACTACTTTCAGTTCCAAAGGCACATAATAGATACTAAAGACAAACAAAATCATAACAAACAAAATACAATGGTAATAAATACAAATATTTTCCTTATTATTATTAAAACATAAAAATTATACAAGTAAACCATGTACAATATATTCTTTCAAAATACAATATCAGCCTCAACTTATCACAAAAATGTATGTTTTTTGGTGTGTTTTTTTTCCAGCATAAGATGGCAAATCCCCAGAAAAAAATATTTTGTACTCTATAGCATATACCTGCATACAAACACACACAAAATTCTCACTCTCTTCCTAATAAAAGCAAAAACAAAAACTTTTGTGCCCTAACAAAACAAATATTAACTGACACCCCTCTACTTATCCATCATGGTTTTCTTCCTAGCAATAACCACCAAGATAACGGCAGCTTAACCCTCTCTGGACGGGTGGTACAGCATGTGTACCGCACATTCAAAAGCCCAGTGGCCGGGCGGCACAGTATTGTGCCAGCCATTCAATTGATTTAGGCCTAATAATTCGAACGCCCCGGCATTTGGACATTCAAGGCTAGAATTCCCCCCGTCGGGGATGGGTTAAGAGAAAAGTCTTCCTACCATAGTCCATAATATCTATGAACTATAAATATATATCAAAATAGAAATCCAACCTAAAACACTGCTTCTACATCCCCTCTATGGGCCCCTCCATACTCAAAACTAGTAAATCACAGACTTCAGCTTTTGAAGTATTTATAAAATTCTATCACCTACTACAATTCGTAACAGCAACACTTTTCTGCAAATAAGGCAATTTCTAACTTATAGTTTGGCAGAGTTAATACTCTATATATAAATGAATCCGATTATAAATGTCTCTCTCCATCCATTTACATAAGCATACAAAGAGCAGGCTCAAGCATACGTTTACTACCATACACACTGTAATGCATTATCTTGGCAAAAACAACTAAATAGGGAAAGTGATTACATTATCCTCTCACAGAATTTATCACTATGTAATGTAGCCATTACATTATCATATCTGCACTTGCTCAGAAATATTATTACTTTCTTTTTTTACATAATGCTGATCTCCTTCAGCTGCTAGCTGCTGATAACTTTCTCAAAAACATCTCCCATTACATCTGCTTAGGGGACAAAAGAGGTTTCAGGTTTTAAGAAGGAAAAAATATGAGTTAATGGTAATAATAATAAAGTAACAAAGGAGGTTCCTATGTGAGTCCTTTAAGATGGCTGCATTTATTGGTATAAAAAACTGTATGAGGTGGTGCCCAGAAAGGACAGCGTACCTCAGGGTAGCAAATGAGCTCTTCAGAAGCTGGCTAAAGGCAGTCCTTTTGTGTTACCACAGTATCCTAGCAGTATTAAAAAGCAATGAGTATAAGGATATTAAAGGATATTGAAGGATATTGTATACTCTTGATCTTGACTAGATTCAAAGAATAGATGTAAGAAGGACAAAGACATCAACTACATTACTGTAAAATTGAGTTGACAACCTAAGTGGAAAACCTCAGTTGATTCTGAAGCAGGTTTCACTTTTTAAATAAAATAGCAGATCTATCAACAGATTTAACATAGATGATGTCATAAAAATCTGATCTTTAATCCATTACTGGATTAGCAATACTATTACACATCCAAGTTTGGAAATGTTCTTTGGTGAGAAAACTTGGAAGGTAAAACCAAAGATTTTACAACTTAGAGGAGACTGAATGAATCAAGCCACACAAAAGATACACAACATTCCCAATGCCTTCTGACTGGTGCCTAGTGGACAAGACTATGGTCTGTCTAGTGCAGCTACAACCAAGGAAAAAGCCAACAGGAAAACATTCTAATACTAAGACATAAAAGATGTAAATAATGAAGGAAAGAAAAAAAACATAGGCAAAGCACTATATTACAGTCATTTGGTGTGCTAAACCAGGTGAAACTCCACAGAGAATCTGTACAAGGATCCAGCCCCATGAGTAGTTCAATACTCTAAAACATCACAGTACCATACAATTCCAATTATGATAATAAATAAATCTTCACATATCACAAAATAAAAGGAAACAGGTAAAGCCACATGAACAAATTTTGTTCTCCTTCGGAAAGAAATACTTTGCATGACTGACTATTAGGGGCTCAAAAGTGATAAACAACTATGCTCACGCCACAAGTCAAGACGCATTGAGAACTACACGTATATTAATGCCTTGATCACAGACTCTCCTTATTGGCCCACTATGACTATAGGTTTACCAATAATACCTTTGCATCATTTGTATACATGGCCATACAAATCCACGTCCTCCCACTACCGTCAGAGGTTTTCCTTGGTAACAACATCCTGCAAACAGGCATTTTTATGAGGTGACAACTGGATATCAATCAAAATCTGTGTACGTGAGTATACATGCAGTTGCTTTCCCTGAAAAAGGCAGGCTATAATTTCAACACATAGCTCAATTTACACTAAAAGAAATTAGAAGAAAAAAAATATTTTACCATAATGGATATCTATTTTAACTGATGGTTGTAGTTAAAAATGACTGACCTATTATACCTGTTCTCTGTAAAAAGAAACAATTAATAAGCCAAAACTTCTTACTCATGATAACAAAATGCTTGTGAATCATTTCCATAAACTGCAATCATAACATTCCTGTAAAGAGGTACATGCATTCTTACCTTCTTCCATACACAAAGTTGTAAATTGATATGTGGCAAAACTGAATACATAAAATCACCAAAAGGATCACTACCAAAAAAAAAAACCTGCAATACAGATCAATATTATTGATCAAATTTACACTAATTTCAAATTGCACACCATATTATCAGGTTTGGGTATATTCAATAAATAAAGTAATCAATTACAATTAACAGTTAAGCAAAAAAGATGGGTGAGAACATTAGGCTAAATATCTAAACAACTGCAAGACAATAGTTATTTACTTGGCCAGTATAGTTCATTTGATAAAGCTAATCACTTTAATAAATGCTTTTCATTAACTTAAAAATTAAAAAAGAAAAGTAATCTTTAACCATATGACTTCTTAACATATCCATTATCTATAAAGTGTGGGAATCTTTTTACACCCATGAAATTATTCTCAACAAGTAGACCTTACAAACATTTCCTGTCTATATCCTTCTTAGGAAATTTGATATTAAAGAGAGGGCATTACAAAAATCTATATCAATACCTAATATCAATATTTACATGAAATTATAAAATACTCAAAATCAAAAATGTTTTCAATATCAATGACTGTAACAGATAAAGATCTTTGGTTACCGTCAAAGATATTAATATAATTCAAAAATCTATATCAAACTTAGACATGTGGAAAAACAAAAACAATATCCTATTTTTTTCAGAATTGGTTCTCTGAAACCTCTGTCAATCAGCATTTCATATTCTTTTGCTGCATTTATAATGTCAAGTAACAGCTACTCCCATAAAAGTAGAAACAGGGAATATTTACAGAGTGAATATTCAAAAGGAAAAACCCAATTTCTTGCCAAGTCATTTCCCCTGTCACAGAATGCTGTTCTCAGAATTGTTTCCCTCACACCACCTTTCAAAAATCGTTATTGTATTTGTTTCAAGTTCAAATGTAAATACTACATTTCACTGTTTTGAAGAATCTGTCACTCATCTCTTTATTATGATTAGTCTCAGTGATTTTTGTATTTTTTTTACTCCTTTATTTAAACTAGCTTTTTTTTCTCCCCCTAGCAACTAGTCTTTTCATGCTGATTCATGTGTTATCCCCATACTAAATCCTTCTAATCATAATATGAAAACTAATAGGAAAGCATTTACATATGTATATGCTAATCTCTAAAGTGCACTCACCCTCATGAGCAATACTTTTATCATGCTAATGAACAATAAATAGCATACTGCACAGCTATCTAAAACATAAAAATAGTACCATATTCATGGCCAATCTGCCTTAAAACAAGTGACATGTTATGAATGTAAATGTTTTCTCAAGCAATTAATGCATTTCAAAAGCTGTCTAACAATATAAACAACTTTCTTCTAAGCAATTGCATATAAGAAGTGGTCACTTTGGTTATTTAATGCTTGCATACTTTACATAAAAGCAAATTTTGCTCTTCCCATGATTTTATAAAATAATCAATGGAAACAAGACATCAAATGTTATAGGAAACTTTTGTTTTAACCTTCAGAGAAACCAAGGTCAGGAACTTGTGGGGAACTGAAGTTTTCCTAGCATTATAGGAGCAAACTATTTTGACTGTTAAACCCATTAACCCATTCACGATGGGGCTATTTTGGCTCTAAATGGTCAAAATGCTGGGATATTCTAACGCATAAGCCTAATGCCTCGGGATTCTCAGCCGCACTAGCCGCGGGCGACCACTGTACGCCCAATCACCCGGTGCGCCGGCCTTGACTAAATATCTCGTCCCGGGCGTCTGACCCAAAAACTAAACGTGATAACAAATCAACAGGCACAAATGGCTTAAATCTTAATTAGTCTGGGATCTACAATATGTTTTTCTTTACAGGATAAAGAAGGTATTGTGATAACATAAGTAATCTGCCCATATTATGTGATCAATATCTTTACCCTTCGTGTTAAAAATGAACTCTGACAGTCACTAGTCTTTAGAAACATTGGACAACAATCATTATTCTTGTTTTCTGTCACTTTTGAGAAATTTCATGTACACTTTAGTGACCTTGAGAAGTATAAAAACTGTGGTTATGATTTAGAACTAACTTATTTTGGTATAAATAGGAAAATTTTACTTTAGAGTCACAAGAAATGCCACTCATAATTAAAAGGTTATAACACATTACCAAATGTTATCACACTTTGTAGATATTATGTTTTAGCTTATCAATTAAGTGCATGTAGGGAGGCATATGAGTCACTTGGCCTTAATAGGTTGGGTCATATTGTACTTCCCTGGAACACAAAGATATGGGTGTGTCTCCTAAGTTGCCATAACCACAAGTCAAAAACCTTCATGTTCTAAAATGAAAATAAATGTTTATATATTCATATATATATATATATATATATATATATATATATATATATATATATATATATATATATATATACATATATATATATATATATATACATATATATTTATATATATATATATATATATATATATATATATATATACATATACATTATATATATATATATATATATATATATATATATATATATATATATATATATATATATATATATATATATATATATATATATATATATATATATGTATATATACATATATATATACATATATATAAGTATATATATGTATACATATATATACATATATGTATATATGTATATATGTATATGTACATAAATATATATATGTATGTATGTATGTATGTATGTATATGTATATATATATAAATATATATATATATATATATATATATATATATATATATATATATATATATATATATATATGTATATATATACATATATATATATATGTATATATACATATA
>BOPN01006068.1:52500-60000 GCA_017312705.2 Penaeus japonicus
GATTATTTCACAGGTTAAAGGTTGTGTTACTTGCTTTTGCTCACGGATCAAGTCAATCAATGAATAATCTGGTTCTTACTTGTGCTTTCTTATAGAGCCAGAGTTTGCAAAACACTCGCTGGCGGGAAATACTCAAACCATTCACCAAGGTCCTTGAGAGGAAGACCTTTTATTCATCGCACTGCATCGCAAGAAGAAGAAAAAGAGGTAACAAAAGAGAAAAGAAAATTATCAACGAACAATAACCCTTGACAATAAGTTGTCCCACCCACGAAAAAGTCGTTCTTTGTCTACCACCCCACAAAAAAAATAAAAAAAAATCGTTCTTTATTTTCTCCAAATTGATTATGTGTATCATATTTCAGAAGTTCATCGTTTTTTTTTTGTTCTACCAAATCACTCTCTATGATTACAAAACCTGTTCACTGATAAAAGAAAAGAAATGAATAACCTTGTTCTTTATCAGAGTCAGGTTTGAGGCAGGGACTAAGAACACTGATAACAGTTATCGCTGGATGCCATTAATCGCTTGATTTATATTTTTGCTTAGTTATGTATATATAGCGAGGAAAAAAAAAGATTGTGACTCACGTAAAAGCAACGTAAGATAGCTTAAAGTAAAAGGTGGGGGGGATGAGGGGGGATATCTGTGGTTTGGACAATACTTCCTTGATATATTAAGAGTGTAAATTTAGTTGTTTTTTTAAAGACTCTCTCCTAACTAATATAGCTTTCGAGACACTTATCATCCATATCATTATTGTTGTTACTGTAGATTTTTCAAATACAATGACTAACATTACTTTTCCCGTTGCTGTTGCTGTATTTTTGATTTTACATAAATTTGAAATAATTGTCTGGCAACTGTGGCAACGTAAATAATTTCAATCAAAATCAGTAACGTTTCACACCAAGGAAAAAGGGAAGTTGCTTTATGGGCTATCATTTTCATTTGGAAATTTCAAAAACGCAATTCATTTCAAAAGCGCTAACTAAATTCCTTAGTCATTTTCTTGCATCATGATTGAGCATTCATTATCCAGACGTAAGCCCTTCCTTGTAATATTAAATTGCAAAACTATTGCGTCATCGGTATAGACATTTGCATTTGTCAACACATTGAATTCGAACACTTATTTCAAACTCGAACACTCTCTCAGTTCGAACAGTCACTTGAATCAAACTCATACTTGACTCGAACACTCATCTGACTCTTAACATTTGCTTCGAGCGCTCACCTTCATTTGATGTGTGATCTTACGCTGAGGACTCCCCCTATCCCCCATCCTCCCCCTCCCCCTCCCCCTTCCCCTCACTCTATCGTCGTGCAGTTGCATAATACTGAATGTCGATAAGGAGTGGATGACTGCTTGTTAACTGAGGAGATAGTGATGTTTTGTATATTGCGTTTTGTAATGAGTTTTCCTGTGGCATGTGTGGAGTCATATATATACTGGAGTGTGTAAGGTTTAATGGTATATAATGATATATATGTATATATATATATATATATATATATACATTTTTATATATATATTATATTTACATTCATACATATATATGTATATATATATATATATATATATATATATATATATATATATATATATATACACGTTCATACACACACACGCACAAACACACACACAAACACACACGCACACAAAGGCACTCTATCACTGATCTAACCTATAGGCTGATTCATTTGAGTGTTTGAAATTTATTCAGATGATTCATAAGTCTAGACATTAATATGATATAATAACATTCAATTCTCTCTCTCTCTCTCTCTCTCTCTCTCTCTCTCTCTCTCTCTCTCTCTCTCTCTCTCTCTCCCTCTCTCTCTCTATGGCAACCACCTCCTTTCAACCAACCAACCAGTCAAATCGTCTCCACATGCACGCACAGGAAGGTCATATTGTGCACCTAATGGACATTCCCTGCACATGTGTTCCGTGTTAGGCACAAGCTCATGGCAGCACAAGGTAAACATCTGTGATATAATGGCACTTGATGTTTTACCCTTAATGGAGGGCCACGTCGCGCCACTTGGCTTTATTGTCATCTTTATTGATGTTGTTGATGATCAGAATATCATTATTATCGTTTCTTTTGTAATGATAATGATGATAAATATAATAATGATGATATTAAGACTAACAATAATGGTAATAATGATATCAATGATAATGAAAATAATAATCATGATTATAATAATGATAAGGATAACAATGACATATTTCTACCATATTATCACTGTTGGTGTTACCGTTACTGTGCGTTATCATCATCATCATTCTCATTACTATAATAATGATAATGGAAACTGATGATGATAATGAATAATTACTATCATTTTCATTATCATTGTTATCCTCATTTACAATTATGATTATTATCATTATCATTACCATCGTTATCATTCTTATCATCATTATTACTATTATTATCAATATTATTGTGTTAGTATTATCATTAATAGTAATCATTATTATTGTTATTTGTTACTTAAATTTTTACCTACATTGTCATTACCATTGTCACATTATCATCATCTTTCCTAAAATCAGCCTTTTGCAACTGATCTGAAACAATATGAATGAATAAACACATTGATGGATGATGAGTTTGGTGTAGTCAGAGAAAGCCAGACATACGGAGAGACAAAGAAACAGACACACATAAATAAGACAAAATAAAAGACAGACAGACAGACAGACGGGCAAAGAGCCAGATACAACAGAAAACAAAACAAAAAGAAACAAAACAAAAACAACAACTAGAAAGAAAGAAAGAGATCAGGAATGGAACGAACGCTGAATCTAGTTGGAATGTAACCGGATTATACTAGTTTGCAGATCCAGTATGCCCGCCATCCCCCCGCCCCCACCCCGTCACCCCCTCCTTCCCCTCCTAGTCTAGTGCCTGCGTTTCCTCCTTTCATCGTTTCCTATTCCTCTTCCTTTACTTATTATCTTTATCTGCTTCTTCCTGTTCTTTTCCCCCTCTATTTTTCTCCACATCATCCTCTTCTTCTTCTTCCTCTTCCTCCTTTTCCACTGTTTTCTCTTCTTCCTGTTACATGTGCTTACACCTGCGGCACATCTGTTACCAGGTTAATGGGTATGTGTGTGTGTCCGTATATGAGGGGCGTGTCTCTGTGGGTGTGTTTATGTGTGTACGTACGTGTATGTATATGTATGTGTGTGTGTGTGTGTGAACGGTTTAGTGCATGTATGTGTGTATATATGTGTGGATATGCGTATATGTGCATATGTACATACAAATGCAAGTATATTTACGTATATAGCCTTATATGCTCACATATACACGTGTGTACGTGTGATTGTGCCAGTGTGTATATGTGTGGGCGCTCGAACACTGTTGCCGGCCGGCGGTTCCGAGGCCAAAGTCTATAGTTTAAAGCAGCACATATCGAGCGACCCGCGAAGGGGCCCAGACAGACGAAGGACTGATCCTCCGCTGCTACTAAAGCTGGCGGGAGTGGGAGCTTTCTGCGTCGTTTTGGTAAAGCTCTTTCATTTCTTTAGGTGATAAGAGCTACATGACACACACACACGCACACACACGCACACACAGCGAGAGAGAGAGAGAGAGAGAGAGAGAGAGAGAGAGAGAGAGCGAGAGATAGAGAGAGATAGAGATAGATAGATAGATAGAGAGAGAGAGAGATAGAAAGAGAGAGAGAGAGCGAGAGAGAGAGAGAGAGAGAGAGAGAGAGAGAGAGAGAGAGGGACTCGGCAAGAGCGCAATGAAGCCAAAGCAGATCCCCACCAGCTAATACTGATAGATCCATATCAAATGTCATTAAACGAATCACCATGTCACTCCCAACGAAGCATGCTTGGGAGTGACATGGTGTATGGGGTATGCCAACCTCTGAGGTTCGCATACCCCATACCCCAATATAAGAAACAACTCAGCATAAGAGACAAACCAACATAAAAAACAAACCAACATAAGAAATAAACCAACATAAGAACCAACCTAACATAAAAACCAACCCAACATAGGATACGACCCAACATAAGAACCAACCAACATAAAAACCAACCCAACATAGGATACGACCCAACATAAGAAACAACCCAACATACAAAAATACACCAATCCCCACATGATCTGCCCCAACAGGCAATGGCTTTTGGGTATCTGGCGCACGGGAAACTGACTCTTACGGGCGGTAGCGGAGTGTCGACTCATATAACTGTCTTGATCTTTCGGCAACAGAAGTCGGGACGCAATAAATAGATGGCGAAAGATTGGTGTGAGTGAGTGAGTGTGTGTGTGTGAGTGTGTGTGTGTATGAGTAAGACAGAGGAGGATGTATGGGTGCAAATTGAGAGAGAGAAAGAGAGAGAGAGAGAGAGAGAGAGAGAAAGAGAGAGGAAGTGAGAGAGAGAGAGAGAGAGAGAAAGAGAGAGGAGAGAGAGAGAGGGAGAAAGAGAGAGAGAGAGAGAGGAGCGAGAGAGAGAGAGAGAGAATAAGAGAGAGAGAGAGAGAGAGAAAGAGAGAGAGAGAACGAGAGAGAGAGAGAGAGAGAGAGAGATTACTGATAGAATGACGACTAAAACGGTAGAGAATAAAACTGATAAAGCCTTCCTACTAAAAGATAATTTCCTTTTCCTTCTGAACTTTCCTTCCTTGTAGGCACAAAAGCTTTCTTTTCCCTGTTGTAGCTGAATTCTAGGATTTCCAGTTATGAAACCGCTGTGTATTGATCTTAACATTTACGTGAATATAAGGTCTGCAACCTTGTAGACGTCTCGAAGATTCTCACCCTTACAAACCCGGCATGGCGCAAAGGGCGTGATAACACAGTGAACCCTTGTCCTCTTATTCCTTCAGTGATATCAGTCATTTTCATTTTATATTCATGATTAAATACTTCGTAAACCGATTTTTAGGAGAGGGAAATAAATGACGAAGGGAGGAAGTAGTGAAGGAGGTAATAAAGCAGACAAAGATAACAACGACGAGAAAAAACAACAACATGTAAATACAACAAAAACACAGAGGATGGTGGTGATGAGTAAATGATAGCAACAAAATGAATTAGACGAAAGATAATCGATAAAAAACAAGAAAATGAATAACAAGAAAAGACGTTATACTGGCGTTAAAGAAGAGTTAGTAATGTTACGTCATGTAGAAATATCAGAGATGCAAGACTTTGCTGCTCTTTTGCAACAGCAGATAGTAGAAGCATTTACAACTTTTGTTACTGTTTCATAATATTTTTCATTGTGTAAGGGATTCGATTGCATGCAAATGCGTTGCTACGGCAAGATCTATTACAAACAAATACAAATTACTTACCAGGAACATATTCCTTGACCTTTTAACTTTCTGCCCAGTCACTTGTCACTAAGAGTACATACACTCATCTTGCAAACTCACTTGCACTCGACAAATGCAGTTTAACCAGTGTACAGTTATGTATACATATTCATAGTCAGGTACTCACAACCACTCAGGTAGACACTCATATGCGCACGCGCGGATAAACATACACACACACACACACACACACACATACTCATTCACACAACTGTTTCTATATGCACATATATACAACACAAATGTATTTCTCTCTCTCTCTCTCAAACACAAACACACACACACACACACACACGCGTACACACACGTACACATACACTCACACACACACATACATACACACACAGCCATGAGAACGCGAGGGTGGAGGAACGAGAGGGCGGAGGCTAAACATAGCATGGTTGTTTTTTCCACCGAGTAGATGGCCAAAACGCCATTTACTAAGGTAGACTGGGGTGGGGTGGGGGGGGGGGGGGGGTGTACGGGAGTGGAGGGGTAGGGTAGGGGGGAAGGGAACACTGAAAATGGCAATTAGTCAGACATATTTGAAAATAATTGTATGTACAGTAGGATGTGCAAGATATTTCATTGTATTATCATCGTCTTTGTTCAGAAAAAAAAATCAGACAATATCCTTCTATTATATTTACTAGTTCTTTCTCTTTTATCTTCAATTTTATTTATAATAATCTCTTAGACCTAAAGGACCGTTAAAGATACTAAGCGCTGAAAAAGTCAAAATAGATTTATTAACCACACTTTTTTTTTAAATATTTTAATGTGTGAATATATATTTAGATCAAATACGAAAATATCATATAACAAAGTATAGCATATCACTTCAAAAATATCAACAAATCATTATGGGATAAGTGAGTGTGAAACGTATGATGGTGAAGATATATAGAAAGATGAATGAAGTTAATGAATATAGTGATGGCAATGATGGTGAACACAAGAACACTTGTCACAGAGCACAGAGCTTGCGACACCGGCAAGGGAGCACCAGCAGAGAAGCACTAGCAAGACAGCACCAGCAGGGCCGCCTACAGACCGATGGACCAGCTCCTGGAGGCGGCGCCGGCGGCCTGGCTGAACGACCAGGTCCTGGCCAGGCCCTTGCGGATGGGCTGGGCCTTGGCGGGCTTCGGGAGGTGGACGGTCGTGGGCGCTGTGCCGATGCGGTAGTACTGGTGGCTGAGTCGGTCCTCGAGCACGCGGACCAAGCGGTACCCTTGGCCGGCGTCGCCCAGCTGGGCCCCCACCGCAGACGTGACAACTTCTTCCAGGTCTTTGTAAAAGCCGCCGGCGTTGCGGTGGTAGTGGCCGCAGAAGATGTACCTGATGCCCGCATCGTGGAGCTTCTCCAGCATGGCGGTCCGGAGGCCGATCTCCATGTTGAAGTATTCCTTCTCCTCGTCGGGGGAGCGCAGGAACAGCGGGATGTGCTGGAAGACCACGGCGTGCTGAGGCTTCTCACGCCTCACCACCTCCAGCTGCTCCTCCAGCCACCTCTCCTGCTCGGCCGCCAGCGACTCCGCTTGCGACGAGTCCTCATAGTACTGGGAGTTGAGGACGATGAAGAACACGCCTCCGCACCAGAAGCTGAAGTAGTCGTCGCCGAAGGAGGTCTTCCACTGGGCAACAGTGGAGGGCGTGGGGGTGTTGCCGACGTCGTGGTTGCCGCACACGCACACCAGGGGGATGTCCAGCCCGGCGAAGATGCGCTTGAAGTCGATCTCTTGTCGGCGCCGCACCTCGGGCTCGCTGTCTGGCATGGCGTCCAGGATGTCGCCGCACACCACCAGGAACTTGGGCTTGGGCCACATGGCGTTCACGTCGGCGATCATCTGGCGGCACCACGCCATCTCCTGCTCCCAGCCGTAGTTGCTGGTCTTGCCCTCCACGTACTTCTCCTGCATCCCGAACTGGGTGTCGGCGGCCTGGATGAAGAAGAACGGCTCCTTCCACTCCTTCTGCGACTCGCCGTAGTAAGGCAGAAACTTCCGGTCCTTGGCAAGGACCGCGAACTTTTCTTCGACCATCTTTTTGAGTTGGATTTTTTCTCTTCTTTCTTCTTCTCCGGCTCTTTTGTGCTGTGCTGGTTGTGCTGCTGCAGACGAAGACCTTTGGTTTGTA
>BOPN01006069.1:15000-25000 GCA_017312705.2 Penaeus japonicus
TTATGATTATCATCATTACCAATATTATTATCATCATTAACTATTGTAATTATCCTTTTTAACGTTATTAACATTAGTATTATAATCATTAACATTAATTCAGCCATTTCTGTTGTTATACTCTAAACTCTTCTTCGATTATCATAAGAAAAGGGAATTTTAATCATAATAACAAAGTGCATATAGATAGTTTCTACAGATTACTGTGTTGTCAATGTCAGTCGCATATCCGTAAAAGGAAAAAAATAATATCACTGTACTTAGATTGAAGAGATAGACAAATAGATAGATAGATAGAGAGATAATGAGATAGATAGATAGATAGATAGATAGATAGAGAAAGATAGAAAGATATATATATATAGATATAGATAGATAGATAGATAGAGAAAGAGAGAGAGAGATAGAGAGAGAGAGAGAGAGAGAAAGATAGATAGATAGAGAGAGAGAAATAGATAGATACATAGATAGATAGATAGATAGAGAAAGAGAGAGACACATAAAGAAAAATAGATATGAAGACTCACTCCCTGCACCTGAAGACGGTATGAACGTTTAAAAAAGATTCCGAAACGTTTTAAACCTTCTGTGTAACTTGATCGCATTATCTGCCATTTCCTTGCGACACTTAAATTATCTTTCTTTCTATTTCATTCATTTATCATGCTTACCTGATCATTCTTACTACAGATGCACTGCTATATTCTTGTTTCGTAAACTTGATTTGAATAAATCCTTCTCAAATGGTCGTATATCTTTACACATTTTTTACACTCTATTCATACACATGGCTTAATTTGGCACTTTATTCATACAAAGGATTTTTTTTTTTTACACTTTATCAATAAAAACGACCTTTTTCTTACATTTTATCTATACACACGACCTTTTTCTTACACTTTATTTATTCACACGACCTTTTTCTTACACTTTATTTACACATAATACTTTTTTCTTACACTTTATTTACACATAATTCCATTTTTTTTTTACACACAACATCCATACACATCCATCTTAACCATACAGGCCTCCGGAAAGGACCTTCATAAGGGTCATCCAGGCATACCCCATGTGATGAGTGATGACCTCCTGAAAGTTATAGTTTCCTGCCGCCCACGAGTTGATCTATGTGTTTGTTTTTGGGCGTGTCGAGTGTCGGGAAGATTCTGTAACCTTTCCGCTTTTCCCGGAGATGAGGTTAGAGGGATTGGGAAGATGGTGACCAGTGGAAATTATGGAGATTATTGTAGTTGTTATCGTTTTTTTGGTGTTTGGTACTGTTGTTGTTGTTTTTTATTATCATCAGTATCATTATTATTTTTGATATTGTTATTGTTATTATTGTTATTGTTATTTTTATTATTACTGTTATCACTAGCGTTGTTGTTGTTATCATCCTTATCATTGTTGTTGTTATTGTTTTTGTTAATGTTGCTGGTATCATTATCATTATTATTGTCATTATTATTGTTACTGTTTGTGTAATCATTGTTATCATCATTATCACTATTATTATCATAATTATTGCCAGTGTTATCATTTAAAAAATCATCATTGTTCTTATTATCTAATCATCATTATCATTATCGCTATCACTATTAATACTACCATTGTTATTATTGTCATCATCATAATCATCCTCATTATTAGTACCATCAATATATTTCTATCCATCATCATCATCATCAAACAATTATCACCATCACTAAACAAAAAACAAACTATAAGAATAACAAAACATGATAACCCAATATCACTGCAACTTCATGCAACCTCACTACGGTATGAACCCCAAACTGCCTGTGTTAAGGAACCCCGCATGTTAAGTGTTATAGCACCAAACACACCTCGATGTTTGTACCTCATCTTGCAAAAATAAAGTTGGTAAAGAAAGGACTGAATATGCATTTGTTTGTTTGTTTGAAAATAATACATCGTGACTGATAAACAAGAACGTAAATATATACATGAATACAGTATAAACAAATCGAAGAAATATACGCTAACAAATGAATAACTGACATGAAATATATAGTAAATACTTTAATAAACTGATAAAGTCAAACACAAGCATAACCATAAATACAAGAATTGTTATTCAATCCCCATGCATTTGCATATGTTTGAATTTAGTAAAAATTCTCCCACGTTTTTCCTTCTTTTTAGTAAGATGGCGACCCCTGGCAACCCACCTCTCATGTGACGGGTGGTGTAATGTGTCATAAGAGGTCACGTGAGGGGTCAGCCGGGTTGGGGGAGGGGAGGGGATGGTGGTCAGGGGTCAGAACGACCGCCGAGGGGACACTGCCCGAGGGGAAACAGGTTCACGAAGGGGTTTCTGAGCTAGAAGGATGTAAGTACCGATTTTTTTTCTTCTCCGTGTGTGTGTCTTGGTTGTGACTTGGATAAAAAAAATAAAAAACTTTACTATTTCTTTGTGTTTCTGTGTGATCTATTTTTGTTGTTGTTGTTGTTTTATCTCTCTCTCTCTCTCTCTCTTTCTGCCTGTCCCTCTCCCTGTCTCTCTCTCTTTCTTTGCCTCTCTCTCTCTCTCTCTCTCTCTCTCTCTCTCTCTTTCTCTGTCTCATTCTCTCTCTTTCTCTCTCGCAGAGGATCAACCACAGAGAGAGAGGAATGAGGGATACGCCCCTCACGCCTCACGCCCGTCCACGAGGGGTCAGGTTGGGAGGGGTCACAGAGGTCACGAGCGAGGAATGCGAGGAGGTCATAATACGTCATAACTGTCGCTGCCCGCCTTCCATTCCCTCCCCCCCTCCCTCCTCCCCCTCCCCCATCGCTCTTCTGTCCTTTCGAATTCCCTCCTTCTCTTCTTTCCTCTCCCCTCTCTTCCTTCCTCCCTCTCCCTTCCCCCCACCCCTCCTCCATACTCTCCTCTCTCTCTTCCCTCCCATCCCTCTTCCTTCTCCCCTCCCCATCTCCTCCTTCCTTCATCTCCCTTCCCCCACTCCTCCTCCATACCCTCCTCCCCCTCTTCCCTCCCATCCCTCTTTCTTCTCCCCTCCTCATCTCCTCCTCCTTCCTTCCTCTCCTTCTCCTTCCTTCCTATCTCATCCCTTCTCTCCTCCTCCTCCTTCCCCACCCTCTTCCCTCTCTCCTACTTCCTCCCTCCCTTCCCCCCCTCTTCTTTCCCCATCTCCATCATCCTCCCTCCCATCCTCCAAACTTCCCATCCCCCTACCTCCCTTCCCCCCACCTCCCCCTCCCATTAACCCCACCCCCTTCTCCTCCCATCCTCGCCCTGTCCACATGGCTTCCTTCTTGTTTATCCAAAGCCGCCCATGGGAAACATGCCCACGCCCATCATGACCACATATACCCCACACGGAAAATGTGAAATTCTGTGGTAGTTTATTGGTTGGACTTTTAATTAGTATGTTTTGTTGTTTGTTTCTTCGTCTTCCTCTTTTCCTTATTATTATTGTCTTGAAGAGGGTTGGTATATTTAGTGTTGTTGTTATCAATATCATTATGAATCATAACGGTATCATTGTGATTATCATCATTATCAATATCATTATCATCATTAACTATTACTGTCTTCATTATCATGTTATTACCATCATTATTATTATCACTATTACCGTTACTATTGTAATTATCCTTTTTAACCTTATTAATATTATCAGTATTATAATCATTAACATAATTTTAGTCGTTTCTGTTGTTATACTCTAAACTCTTCTTCGATTATCATAAGAAAAGGGAATTTTAATTATAACAACAAAGTGCATATAGATAGTTTCTACAGATTACTTTGTTGTCGATGTCAGTCGCATATCGATAAAAGGAAAAAAAAATCAATGTACTTAGATTGCAGAGATAGACGAATAGATAAATAGATAGAGAGATAGAGAGAGAGAGAGAAAGAAAGAAAGATAGATAGATAGATAGATAGATAGATAGATAGATAGAGAGAGAGAGAGAGAGAGAGAGAGGGAGAGAGAGAGAGAGAGAGAGAAAATGGAAAGATAGATAAATAGATAGATAGATAGATAGAGAGAGAGATAAACATAGATAGATAGATAGATAGATAGATATAGAGAGAAAGATAGGGAGAAAGATAGATAGATAGATAGATAGATAGATAGATAGATAGAGAGAGAGAGAGAGAGAGAGAGAGAGAGAGAGAGAGAGAGAGAGACATGAAGTGAAATAGATATGAAGACTCACTCCTTGCACCTGAATACGGCATAGATGTATAAAAAAGATTCCGAAACGTTGTAAACCTTCTGTGCAACTTGATTGCATTATCTGCCATTTCCTTGCGACACTTAAATTATCTTTCTTTCTATTTCATTCATTTATCATCCTTATCTGATCATTCTTACTACTACATATGCACTGTTATATTTTTGTTTCGTAAACTCTATTTTAATAAATCATTCTCAAATAGTCGTATATCTATACACATTTTTTACACTCTATTCATACACATGGCTTTATTTGGCACTTGATTCATACACAGGATTTTTTTTTACACTTTATCTATAAAAGCGACCTTTTTCTTACACTTTATCTATAAAAGCGACCTTTTTCTTACACTTTATCTATAAAAACGACGTTTTTCTTACACTTCATCTATAAAAACGACGTTTTTCTTACACTTCATCTATAAAAACGACATTTTTCTTACACTTTATCTATAAAAACGACGTTTTTCTTACACTTCATCTATAAAAACGACTTTTTTCTTACACTTTATCTATAAAAACGACCTTTTTCTTACACTTCATCTATAAAAACGACTTTTTTCTTACACTTTATCTATAAAAACGACCTTTTTCTTACACTTTATCTATAAAAAGACCTTTTTCTTACACTTTATCTATAAAAACGACCTTTTTCTTACACTTTATCTAAACACACGACTTTTTTCTTACACTTTATTTACACATAATTCCATTTTTTTTACACACACAACATCCATACACATCCATCCTAACCATACAGGCATCCGGAAAGGACCTTCATAAGGGTCATCCAGGCATACCCCATGTGATGAGTGATGACCTCCTGAAAGTTATAGTTTCCTGCCGCCCACGAGTTGATCTATGTGTTTGTTTTTGGGCGTGTCGAGTGTCGGGAAGATTCTGTAACCTTTCCGCTTTTCCCGGAGATGAGGTTAGAGGGATTGGGAAGATGGTGACCAGTGGAAATTATGGAGATTATTGTAGTTGTTGTAATTTTTTTGGTGTTTGGTGCTGTTGTTGTTGTTTTTACTATCATCAGCATCATTATTATTTTTGATATTGTTATTGTTATTATTGTTATTGTTGTTTTTATTATTACTGTTATTATTATCGTTGTTATTGTTATTATCCTTATCATTGTTGTTGCTATTGTTTTTGTTAATGTTGCTGGTATAATTATCATCATTATTGTCATTATTATTGTTTCTGTTTGTGTAACATTGTTATCATCATTATCATTATTGTTATTGTAATTATTGCCAGCTTTTCATTTCAAAACTCATCATCGTTCTTATTATTTAATCATCATTATCATTATTGCTATCACTATCAATACTACCATTGTTATTAATGTTATCATCATAATCATCATTAATATTAGTATCATCAATATATTTCTATCTATCATCATCATTATCAAACAATTACCATCATCACTAAACAAAAAACAAACTCTAAGAATAACAAAACATCATAACCCAATATCACTGCAACCTTATGCAACCTCACTACGGTATGAACCCCAAACTGCCTGTGTTAAGGAACCCCGCATGTTAAGTGTTATAGCACCAAACACACCTCGATGTTTGTACCTCATCTTACCTACCGCTGAGAATAAGAAATATATATAAAAAGTGTTTTTGATTGATTAAATGCACGATTGCCAATAGCCCCCAAACAAACCCCTTTGACTGAAGATAGAAGAACCCCACTCCCTCCTCTCCCCTTCCTCTCTACCCCCTTTTTACTCTTCCGGCTATACCCCTTTTGGGGAGAAAAAAATAAAACTATCCAGTTAGCATTTGGTATTAATCTGAACTTTAGATATCCGTTCTTTGAGGGAAATATAGACATATACGCACGCTTACAAATAGACACATCCATAAATACAAACACAAACACACACACAAACACACATACACAGACACAGACACAGACACAGACACACACACCGATAGACACACACACACACGCACGCACGCACGCACGCACTATATATCTATATCTATATATTTATATCTATATCTATCTATCTATATATATATTTGAGATAGATAGATAGATAGAGAGAAAGATAGATAGATAGATAGAGAGAGAGAGAGAGAGAGAGAGATTGATAGATAGAGAGAAAGAGAGAGAGAGAAAGAGAGAGAGAGAAAGAGATAGATAGATAATTAGATAGAAAGAGATAGATAGATATATAGATAAATAGGTAGATAGATAGATAGATAAATAGATAGATAGAGAGATAGAGAGAGAGAGAGTTAGAGAAAGAGATAGATAGATAGATAGATAGACAAAAAGATAGATATATAGATAAATAGATAGATAGAAAGAGATAGATATATAGAGATAGATAGATAGATAGGTAGAGAGAGAGAGAGAGAGAGAGAGAGAGAGAGAGAGAGAGAGAGAGAGAGAGAGAGAGAGAGAGAGAGAGAGAGAGAGAGAGAGAGAGAGAGAGAGAGAGAGAGAGAGAGAGAGAGAGAGAGAGAGAGAGAGAGAGAGAGAGAGAGAGAGAGAGAGAGAGAAGCGGAAACGAATTTCCAATCCCGTAAAAAGAAAATGAGTATTATGGATTCTCTTTCGCCCTGATAACCAGTGAGCAAAAGGCTGCAGGGAGATCAAATATTGACGCTGTATTGCAGCTCCATCAACCTCTCTGATGCAAGAGGGGGAATGAGGGAGGGGGAGGGAGGGAGAAGGGAGGGGAAAGGGAAGGGACAGGAAAGGGGAGAAGAGACGGGAGAAGGGAGGGGAGTGGAGAAGGAAGGGGGAAAAGAAAGAGGAGAGGGGAAGGGAGAAGGGAGACGAAGGGAAAGATAGGGGAATTAGGGGGAATGAGGGAGGGAGGATAGAGGGGAAAAGAAAGAGTAGAGGGGAAGGGAGAAGGGAGAAGAGGTGAGAGAAGAGGGGAATTAAGGGAATTAGGGGGAATGAGGGAGGGGGAGGGAAATGAGGGAGGGGGAGGGAGGATAGAGGGGAAAAGAAAGAGGAGAGGGGAAGGGAGAAGGGAGAAGAGGTGAGAGAAGAGGGGAATTAAGGGAATTAGAGGAGAGGAGAGGGAAGGGAAATGAGGGAGAAGGGGGGAAGGATAGGGGAATTAGAGGAGAGGATAGGGAAGGGAGAAGATGGAGAGAAGAGGGGAATTAGGGGAATTAGAGGAGAGGAGAGGGGAAGGGAGAAGAGGGAGAGAATAGGGGAAAGATAGGGGAGTTAGAGGAGAGAAGAGGGGAAGGGAGAAGAGGGAGAGAAGAGTAGAAGGATGGGAGAATTATAGGGAAGATAGAGAAGAAAATTGAAAAAAAGAGAAGGGAGTAAGAAAATAGTAAAAGGGAAGAAGAAAAGGGGAAGGAAAGGAGAAAAATAAAACAAGTGGGGAACGGAGGATAAAAGAAGAAAGGGAAAGATGGAAGAATGAGAGGAAAAGGGGATAAGGAAGAATATAGGAATAAAGGAGAGTGGGGAAGGGAGAAAAGAAGAAAGAGGGGGAAAGCAGAGGAAGTAATAGAAAGTCCGGATGGATAAACAAACACACAATCAAACAACACACAAACAAACATCTGAATTATCCAATCAAGAAAAACATATAAAGAAAAGAAAGAAAGAGAAAGAAATCAAGAGAAAGGAAAACAAACATAAAAAGATAAAGGTTAAAAAATATAATAACAATAATGATAATGATAACAACGATAATTCTAAAGATGACAATAATAATGTAATAACTATGATGATAATTATGATAATTACTACTGCTACTACTAATGAGAATGTAACAATGTTAGTAATGATAAAACTAATGGTAATGCTGATAAAATTAATGACCACAGTGATAAAACTAATGATAATAATGATAAGACTAATGGCAATGGGGATAAAACTAATGATGATAATGACAAAACTAATAATAATAATGAAAGAAACTAATGATAATAATAACAATAATGATGATAATGACAAAACTAATAATGATAATGAAAAAAGCTAATGATAATAATAACAATAATAATGATAATGACAAAACTAATGATAATAATGAAAAAAACTAATGATAATAATAACAGTAATGATGATAATGACAAAACTAATAATAAAAATGAAAAAAAAACGAATGATAATAATAATAACGATAATAATGACAAAACAAATGATAATAATGAAAAAGAAACTAATGATAATAATAACAATAATGATGATAATGACAAAACTAATAATAATAATAGTAATAAAAAAACTAATGATAATAAAAAAATAACGATAATTTTTTTATTACACACCAAAACTAATAATAACAATAAAGAAAAAGAAAAAAAATCAAAATAATCACAATAATAAAACAGATGCCCCAATGGACAGAGACCATAACACGTCCACCTCCCTTGACCTTAAGAACCGCCTCCCCGTTTGCCAATTTGTGTGACCCGCCCCCCCCCCCCCTGTAAATGCAGCGGCCTCTTCAGAACGGCAATTAGCGGTGGGCGCAGGAAAGACCCTTTAGGTACCCCCGGTTTCCCACATAATTCACTTGACCTCCCTTGCCATAATGCGCTTAGTTCTTCCTCTGTTAGCGTTTTTTTTTCGTTTTTTCGTTATTCCGTTTTTGGGGGATTTTTCGTTATTCCGTTTTCTTGGGGGGGGCGGGGGGGGGGGGTCGTTATTCCGTTTTTTGGGGGATTTTTTTTTCGTTGTTTTTTTTTTTTTTTTTTTTTTTAGATGTGGTTTTGTTTGTGGGTGGGTTTGGTTTGTTGTTATTTTTTTTTATATCGTTGTGTTTATTATTAATCTTAACAATATCATGGTTGTTATTGTTATACTTATCCTTATTTTCATTATTATCATTTTTTTACGTTATCATTGTCATTATCAATGTATTATTAATATCGTTATCATCAATATCATTAGTATTATCATTATCATTATTATTACTTTTATTATCACTATTTTTATCATTATCATCAACATTCATCTATTGTTATTTACCAAGACAAAACTGTATAAAGAGCATAAGAAATAGTTATGAAGAAATCTATTTTATTTATGAATCATAAGATTATTATATTTATCATTCTTCCTTCCTTTTCATTCCTTGTTCTATTCTACATTCTCATTCTTACATTTTTCATCTATCCCGTTCTTTCAGTCTCACCATTGCCTTCCTCCTCTTCCTCTTTTTTCTCCCCATCATCATCATTTTATCATCAGCATCTTCATCCTCATATTTATCTTCGTAATTTTTTTTCTTCTCGTTCTCTCTCTCTCTCTATCTCTTCTTCCCTCTCTCCTTCCCCCCTCCCTCCCTCTCTCAAAGCCTCCCTCCTTCCTTCTCTCTCTCTCTTTCCCTCCCTCGCTCCCTCCTTCGAACCTTCCCTTCCTCCCCTGCTCCCTCCCACCTCCACCCCTACCCTCTTCCTCCCTTACCTCCACCCTCTTCCTCCCCTACCTCCACCCTCTCCCCCCCATCCCACAAACCCCTCCCTTAGAAATAAGACGAATCGAATAACAACGACAAAACAAAATCGAATCAAAATCCCCCCCTCCCCCCCCCTCCCCCCTACACACACCAAAAGACACGACCTCCAGAACCGGGTGCCACCAGTGCCACCAGTGCCACATCAGGACAGCCGACACTCCAACGCTAAAGTGCCAGAAATCTGATTCTCTTTGACACCTAGTTGGCACCCGCTTCGGTTTTCCTTTCTCGTAACTTCCGGTTGGGAATTAGGGTGTGAGGGCGGACTTTGGATGGGTTGGGGTGGGCGTGAGTGGAGAGAGAGAGAGAGGGGAGG
>BOPN01006069.1:40000-55000 GCA_017312705.2 Penaeus japonicus
CGCACGTCTTGTGTTTCAGGTTTCTAACAGTCATGTCTCTTATTTCATATCACCCTTATCATTTCTACTTGCAAATGTTTATGTATGTGTACGCATGGGCGCATGTACCACGAGTGTACATTAAAAACAAGACCACACATACCGCTCTTTAACCCCCCCCTACCCCCTACCCCTACCCCCCAGACCCCCTTCACCTCCACCCCCCCCCCCCAGACCCCCAGCTCCCCTTCACCTCCAACACCCCCCCTCCCAGCCTCCCACCCCCCCTTCACCTCCAACACCCCCTCCCCCCAACCCCCAACCCACCCTCATCCCAGCAACCTCCCCACCCCACCCTACCCCACCCCACCACCTCCTCCTCCTCCTCCTCCTCCTCCTCCACCTCCTCCCCTATTTTCCCCTATTTTATCTCCCTCCTTCACCCCCTATTCGTCGAGTCAATAAGGAAGAACAAAAACACACATTTCCTTCACTAACTCGAAGCACCCTCTTAATGTGCAGCAATTGGTCGAGGACCCTGTCACGATGATAACGAAATAGATGGTGAGAAAAAGAGGAGAATGAGAGAATATAAAGAGAGAGAGAGAGGGAGGGAGGGAGAGGGTGGGAGAGAGAGAGAGAGAGAGAGAGAGAGAGAGAGAGAGAGAGAGAGAGAGAGAGAGAGAGAGAGAGAGAGAGAGAGAGAGAGAAGAGTATGATACCGAAGAGAAGAGAGAAGAAAGAGAAGAGAGGATAATAATACCGAAGAGACGAGAGAAGAAAGAGAAGAGAGGATAATAACACCGAAGAGAAGAGAGAAAAAAGAGAAGAGAGAGAAAAGAGAGAGAGGATAAGACCGTAGAGAAGAGAGAAGAAAAAGAAGAGAAGAGAATAATAATACCGAAGAGAAGACCGAAAAGAAGATTGAGAAGAGAAAAGAAAGATAGAAGAGAGAGAAAAAGAGAGGACACCCAAGATACGACGCCCCGTGGCACTGCCTTGACTTACCGAGTTGGCACCGACGGCGGGAGAGTGTGGCACCGACGTGACGTGACACGGAGAGGGACGGCGTGACGGTAGGCTGGTGTCCTGATTGCCGACTTGACACGGGTTCTTATCAGTGACAACCAGCTTCACAAAGAGGCTAAAGGGGGAAGGGGTGAGGGTAGGATGAGGGGGAGGGGGAGGGTAGGAAGAGGGGGGGAAGGGGGGAGGGAGGGAGGGGGGTGGGGAGGGGAGGGATGGGAGCTAGGAGGGAGGGGTGGGGAGGGATGGGAGGGAGGAGGGAGTGGGGGGAGAGGTGGGAGAGTTAGAAGGTGGGTAGAGGGTTGGGGGGTGGGGGAGGGGTGGGGGTTAAGGCTATTGCACGTGTGTGCTTGTGGGAATGAGAGAGAGAGAATGAGAGAAGGAAAAACAGAGAAAGAAGGAGAGAGAGAGAGAGAGAGAGAGAGATTAATGGTTGTATCATTATTATCATCATCATTACTATTGGTAGTACTTCTATTATTTATGATATTAGTGATGATAATAATAATAATATTAATTATGATAATGATAACAATAAAAAATAAAATAATGATAATAGTAATTATGATAATATGATAATAATAATAATAGAATGATGATGTTAATAATAGTAATAATAAAAATACCATTTATGATTAATGCTTATGACAACAAGAGCAATAATGATAATGATAATAATAATAATAATAATAATAATAATAATAATAATAATAATAATAATAATAATAATGATAATAAAAATTATAATGATAATAATGATAATAATACTAATGATAATAATAATAATAATAATAATGATAATAATAATGAATAGTGTTCTTCATAACAATAAAAATAACAACAGCAACAGCACAACAACAGAGACAATAATAATAATAAAAAATAAAAAAAACTCAAACAAAACAAACAAAACTACTACACCAAAAATGAAGAAACAAAACGAAGCCTTTCAACCCCAAGCAAGACAAAGACACAAACAAAAACAAAAACAATCACAGACGGTCACCCATTCAAATACTTCCCTTGTTTGCTAATCAAAAGCATTCTTACTTACGCGCTTTCGTGTCCGTTCAATATGACAGACAAAAGTGACCTTCCTTTTACAGTTAATTGGCAAGAAATTGGCATGAAATGACAGTCTATCTTCGGCACTAAGCCAGACGAGGAATGACTTGATCTCATTTGCATAAAGATGCTTTGAATCTTGGGCGATGGTTTTGTCGTTTTGGTTGAGTTTTTTTTTGTTTTTTTTGTTTGAGGGGGGGAGGGGGGGGAGCTGGGGCTGTTTTTTTTATGTGTGTGTTTCCCTTCTTTTTGGTTGGCGGGTTGATTGTCTCTGTTTGTTTGTTTGTTTGTTTCTCTCTCTGTGTTTGTCTCTCTCTCGTTCTCTATCTTTTTCTCTGTATTTCTCGCTATCTCTCCCTCTCTGGCTGTCTCTCTCTCTCTCTCTCTCTCTCTCTCTCTCTCTCTCTCTCTCTCTCTCTCTCTCTCTCTCTCTCTCTCTCTCTCTCTCTCTCTCTCTCTCTCTCTCTCTCTCTCTCTCTCTCTCTCTCTCTCTCTCCTGCTCTCTCTCTCTCTCTGTCTTTCTACCTCTCCGTGTCTCTCTTTCTCTCTCTTCCTTGGCGGTTATCGTGAGAGAAATGGGAAAATGGGAAATGGGAAAAGAAAAAGTAAAAGGAAGAAGATGAAAAAAATAAAATAAAAGAGAAAAAAAGATAGAGAAGGAGAATAATAAGAACAACAAGAGAAAAAGAAGAAATGACAAATTCAACCAAGATGAATAAGAAGAGTGATATAATGATAACACTCCCCCCCCTAAAAAAAGGAAAATAAACGAGAAGAAAACAAAAGGAAAGAGACAGTAGGAGGGAGCGAAGGAAGAAGATGATTGAGGAGGAGGGAGCGAAGGAGGAAGAAGAAAGAGAAGGAAAAAACAAAGGAACAAGAGGAGAGAGAAGGAAAGAACAGGGGAAGAGGAAAAGAGAGCAAAGGAGGAAGAAGTAAGAGAAAGAAAGAGCGAAGAAGAAAAGATGAAAGGAGGAAGAAGAAAGAGAAAGAAAGATGAAAGGAGCAAAGGAGGAAGAAGAAAGAGAAGGAAAGAGCGCAGAAACAAGAGGAAAGAGAAGGAAAAACCGAAAGGAGGAAGACGAAAGAGAAAGAAAGAGCGAAGGAAGAAAGAGAAAGAAAAGGAAAAAGCGAAAGAAGAAGAGAAAAGAGAAGGAGGGAGCGAAGGAGGAAGAGAAAAGAGAAGGAAAGAGCGAAGGAAGAAGAGGAAATAGAAAGAAAAACCGTAAGGGGGAAGAGGAAAATAGAGCGAAGGATGAAGAGAAAAGAGAAGGAAAGAGCGAAGGAAGAAGAGGAAAGAGTAGGAAGAGGAAAGAGGAGGAGGAAAGAGGGAAGGACCCCTCGCAGACGGGTCAGCCGCGCCCGGCGACGACAGCTTGTCACTTCCGGTGGTGTCGCCAATTTGTCCTGACGTCATCAATTTCCTATTAGGATTTTCTTCGTTGCTGCGTCCTTCGAGGTGCCGGCGTTCGATTTTTTTTCTTTTTTTTTTTTTTGACCTCTTGTTCTTTTTTTTGTTAATGTTTTTTCTTTTTCTTTTTCTTTTATTTTCCTTATCATCATCATCATATTTCCTTCCTTTTATTCTATTGATCATCATCATCATCACCATCATCATCATACTCGTTTTATTTGTTTCCTCTTTTCCTTTCCTTTTCATCATCATCATTATCGTCGTCTTTGTCTTCTTCTTTTTGTTCTTGTTCTTCTGTATGTTCTTATGAATAGTTTCATTTGTTCTTTTTTGTTCTTGTTCATATTCTTTTCTTTTTACTTATTAAAAAAGAAAAGAAAGATTAACAAAAGAAAAACATGAATAAAACAATAACAAACGTAAAGAGAGAGAGGGAAAAAGAGAAAGAGAGAGAGAGAGAGAGAGAGAGAGAGAGAGAGAGAGAGAGAGAGAGAGAGACAGAGAGAAAGAGAAAGAGAGAACGAGCGAAGAGAGTGAACAATGGTTCTTTATTTCATACTATTGTCTATTTTCATTTGCTTGTATATGAATGAATGTATACATTTGTGTATATGTACATACACGCACGCACATATATACTCACAGACATACACAAACACACACACACACACACATAGAGAGAGAGAGAGAGAGAGAGAGAGAGAGAGAGAGAGAGAGAGAGAGAGAGAGAGAGAGAGAGAGAAAGCGAAAGAAAGAAAGAGCGAAAGACAGATAGATAGAGCGAGAGAGAGAGAAAGAGAGAGAGAGAGAGAGAAAGAGCGAAAGACAGATAGATAGAGCGAGAGAGAGAAAGAGCGAAAAAGAGAGAGAGCGAAAGAGAGAAAGAAAGAGAGAAAGAAAGAGCGAAAAAGAGAGAGAGCGAAAGTTAGATAGATAGAGAGCGAGAGAGAGAGAGAGAGAGAGAGAGAGAGAGAGAGAGAGAGAGAGAGAGAGAGAGAGAGAGAGAGAGAGAGAGAGAGAGAGAGAGAGCGGAAGAGAGAAAGAAAGAGAGAAAGAAAGAGCGAAAAAGAGAGAGAGCGAAAGTTAGATAGATAGAGAGCGAAAGAGAGAGAGAGAGCGAGAGTGCGCGACGGCCGAAGAGATCCCAGGGAGTGCCAAAATAGACCGACAGTCCATCATGGAAGTTGAAACAATTGGGTCCACCGCCGCCGCCGCCAGCACCACCACCACCGGTCTGGCGGGGCGCTAATAATGGCTACACATACGAAGGACGGTGGGTGGAGAGATGGAGGGAGGGACGGAGGGATGGAGGGTAGGAAGGGGAGGTGGGGAGGAGGGGAGGAGGGAGGTTGGAGAGAGGGAGGGAGGGACGGAGGGATGGAGGGGAGGTGGGGAGGTGGTAGGAGGTGGTAGGAGGTTGGAGGGGGGTTGGGAGGGTGGGAGGAGGTAGGTATAAGGGGAGGTGGGGAGAGTGGGGAGGTATGAAGAGAAGGGAGGGAGGGGAGGTAGGATGGGGAGGGAAGGAGGGGAGGGAGAGAGGGAGAGAGGGAGGGAAGGAGAAATGAAAGGAGAGGGGAAAGGAGGATGCGAGTAACGAAAGGAGAGAGGGAGGAAGCGAGTAAGGAAGAGAGGGAGAAAAGGAGGGGAGAGGGATCACAGAGACGAAAATGAGATAAGAGAGGAAAGCAAAAAGAAAACACAGAGGAAATAGAGGAAACGAGGACAGATGAAGAGGGAGAAGGGAGATGGAAAGAGAGACAAGGGAGGGCACAGAGGAGAAAAGAGGAAAGGGCAAGATAATCAGAGGAGACAGGAGACCGGAGGGGGAAAGAAGTCTACAGGAAACAAAAGAAGGAAAGGAGAGACATAAAAGAAAAAGAGAGGAGAGAAGAGAGAGAAAGAGAACCAGAGAAGGGGTAAAAGGAAAGAAGACCAGAAGAGAGAAGAGAGAAGAGAGAGAAAGAGAACCAGAGAAGGGGTAAAAGGAAAGAAGACCTGAAGAGAGAAGAGAGAAGAGAGAAGAGAGAGAAAGAGAACCAGAGAAGGGGTAAGAGGAAAGAAGACCAGAAGAGAGAGGAGAGAGAGAAAGAGAACTAGGAGAGGGAAAGAGAACAAAGAGGAGACAGAGAGGAAAAACGTTGGGGAAAGAAGACTAGAGAGGGAAAGAGAAGAGGAGGACGATACAGGAGAGGGAGGCGAGGAGGAGGAGACAGGAGAGGGAGGAGAGGAGAAGGAGGAGAAGAGGGGAGGCGAGGAGGAGACAGGAGAGGAAGCGAGGAAGAGATAGGAGACAGGAGAGGGAGGCGAGGAGGAGGAGGAGAAGAGGGGAGGCGAGGAGGAGACAGGAGAGGAAGCGAGGAAGAGATAGGAGACAGGAGAGGAAGAGAAGCGAGGGGGAGGAGATAATAGGAGACAGGAGAGGAAGGGAGGCGAGAAGACAGGAGACAGGAGAGGAAGAGAGGCGAGGTGGAGATAATAGGAGACAGGAGAGTAAGGGAGGTGAGGAGGAGATAATACGAGACAGGAGAGGAAGGGAGGCGATGAAGAGGAGGAGGGGGAGGAGGAGAGGAAGATAGGAAGAGACGCGAGAAGACAGGAGACAGGAGAGAAGGGAGGCGAGGAGGAGAAGATAATACGAGACAGGAGAAGAAGGGAGGCGATGAGGAGGAGGAGGAGGGGGGAGGAGGAGGAGAGGAAGGGAGGCGAGGGGAAGTGGAAGGGGACACGGCAGCACCTGGGCCAACCAGCCCCCTGTTTACCTGTCATCTCCGAGCGTCTTTACTTGAGTCGTTGTCCTTTTTGTGAGCCCTTTCTCAGAACTTGTCTCCGTGCGAGAGGACTTTCTCTTCAGTTCGCTTCGTATTGGCTCTATGTTTTTTTGGGGGGCTCTCTTTTGCTTTCTTCTTTGCGTTTCTTTTTTTTTCTTTTTTTTCTTTTTTTTTTAGTATTGGTGTTACTATTGTTGTTGTATTTTTTTTTTTTTTTGGTGCGTGTTTTGTTGTTATTGTTTTTTTTTTTTTTTTGCATCTTCACGCGTGGGTTCTCTGTTGTTTTGTTGTTTTTTTTATTTCTCGGAATTCTTGCTGTGATTCTTCTCTCCTTTTTTCCCCTTTCTCTTCCCTCTCCTTCTGATTCTCTTGTTTCACCCTAACCTAAAGAATAAAGAAAGAAAACAAAGATATTTGAAAAAAGACCGTTAACTTTGTCCCTTCTTGTCCACCTTCTCCGTTTTCTTTATCCATTTCCATTTTCTGTTTCATTTATCTTCTTTTGTATTTCTCCGTGTTTTTCGATAAATATTTTCTTTCCATTCTTCTTAATCTATTTATGTGGGCTTATGTTTTTGATTGCTTGTTTGTTTGCGTGTGTATGTGTGTTTATGTCTGCGCGCGCGCGCGTGTGTGTGTATGCGTGCGTGTACATGTGCGTGTGTTTGTGTGTAATTGTGTTTGTGTGCGTGTATGTGCGCGTGCGTGTACATGTGCGTGTGTTTGTGTGCGTGTGTGCGTGTATTTATGCGTATGTACGTATTCGCGTATTACCTCACCCACTTGTGTACACCCATATCTATACGCATGCTCGTATAAGTGCATGCCTGTACACCCATTTATATCCACATGCACGTGTAAAATACGCCCTCATGCCCGCCCATCCCCGCCCCTTGGCACGAACCAACAATGATAATATGATAATCAGCTGAGCAAGACAAGCATCCACACACAAGCCGGCTGGCAGTGCATGATATGTGGAACCCCCCCCCCCCCCCCCCCCCCCCCCGCCCCCCGCCCGCGTTTTCTCTCTCTCTCTTACCTGTGATTATGAATTGTCTCGAGAATATTAAGAGACGCAGGTGAGAGCAGGTGCTTTTCACAGATCAAGATTCGGAGAGATTGATCTTGGAAATTGAGAGATTATATTGCCTCTGAAGGGGATTTTCATTTTTTTTTTTTTTTTTTTTTGGGGGGGGGTGGGGGGAAGGTTAGGTTGGATAAGGTTTCTGATTGATGTGGGGATGAGAATAGTTATTTTGGAGAGGCTTTGGATTGTGAGATTGTATTTTATAGTATTTGGTATATGGAGCGATGGGGGATGGGTATTTTCTTGTTTTCGCTTTTCTCTCTCGCTCTCTTTCTCTCTCTCTCTCTCTCTTTCTCTGTCTCTAATTCTCTCTCTCTCTCTCTCTCTCTCTCTCTCTCTCTCTCTCTCTCTCTCCCTCCCCCCCCCCCTCTTCCTCTCTTCTCTCTCTCTGTCTCTCTCCCTCTCCCTCTCCCTCTCTCACTCTCACTCTCACTCTCCCTCTCCCTCCCCCCCTCTCTTCTCTCTCTCTCTCTCTTTCTCTCTCTCTCTATCTCCTCTCTCTTTGTTTGTCTGTCTGCTTCTCTCTCTCTCTCACTCTCTCTCTCTCTCTCTCCCTCTCTCTCTCTCTCTCTCTCTCTCTCTCTCTCTCTCTCTCTCTCTCTCTCTCCCTCCCTCTCTCTCTCTATATATATATCAAGAGATGATATTATAATGAAGTGCACCCATGATCTTTTTAAGGACGAGGAGTATATTGATAATGCTAATGATAGTCAATGATAATAATAGATTGATTGATATGATGATGATTGTGATACTATCAACAATAATGCTAATGATAATAATGATTATGATGATAATGAAAATAATGATAATGATAATGATGATGATGATGATAATGGTAATAATAATGATGATAATATTAACAAAAGCTATGATTATAATAATGATAATAATAATAATGATGCTAAAACTAATACTGATATTTAAACTACAAATGATAATGATAACAACAACAACAATAATGACAATGATAATAATAACAGCAATAATATTAAGAATCCAATGAATAATGACAATAACAAAAATAACAAAGATAACAATAATGATAACGATAGTGATAACAAGATTTTATATACATGTTTTTATATGTTCTCTCTATAGGCTCTATTGCTCTATTTATAAACTCTCTCTTTGTCTATATATGCTCTAACTTCCTCTATTCATGACACAAATTAGCTTAAATGAAGACACTGATTTACTGATAGATGAATGGAGTGAATAGATAGATAAATGAGTGAATAAATAGACAGATAGATATATGAATATGTCATCTTTTTTCGGTTTGTTGAAAAAGAGGAAGAGAAGAAGGAGAAGGGAAAGGGAAGAATAAGGAGGAGAGAAGGGAAAGAGAAGGAGATGGAGAAAAATGAGAAGGAAGTGAGAAGGAGAAGGAGAAGAAGAAGAAAGAGGAGGAGATAAAGAGTAAGAATAAGAAGGAGGAGGAGGAGACGAAGAGTAAGAAAAAGAAGGAGAAGACGAAAAGTAAAAAGAAGAAGAAGAAGAAGAAGAGAGAAGGAGAAGGAGAACAAGAAGGAAGAAAAGAAGACAAAGAAGAGCAAAATAAGGAGAATAAGTAGAATATTTACAAGAAGAACAATAAGAAAAAAAATATTTGCGAAAAAAGAACAAACACAAGAAGGAAATAGATAAAAAAGACAAGAAAGAGAAAAACAGGAGATGAAAAGGAAGAGTGAATAATACGAAGGATTTGAGGAATTTAGAATTAAAAGAGAAAAGAAGGGAATGAAAACGCAGAGAAGAAGGAAGAGAAGAAGAAGACGACGGAATAAATAAAAAAATAGAATATAGGAAAACATTGAAAAGAATATATGAAAATAAATGAATAAATAATAACAAAATAGAAGATGAAATAGGATAAATGAAAATGTGAATTAAGATAAAAGTGTTGAAAATAAAATAAAAGAAAAGAAAATGGGAGGTAAGATAAAGAAAGAGAAGAAGATAGGATGTCAACACCCCCTCCCCCCTTTGCCCCTCCCACTCCCCATCACCTGCCAGGGTACAAACCCATCTGTTTTCACTTATCTCCTCCCCTTCCCCCTCCCCTCTTCTTCTTCTTCTTCCCCTTCTCCCTCTACCCCCATACATTACTCCTCGCCCCTCTTCTTCTACCTCCCCTCTCCCTTTCTCCTTCCTCATCTCTCTTCTTTCCCCTCGTCCCTCATTTATCTCATCTCCCAATCACCTCCTCTCTCTGTCATCTCTCATTTTCCTCTTTCCCTTTCCCCATTTTTTTTCCATCTCTTCCCTTCTCTTTAGCTTACTTTTCCCCTATCCACACCTTCCTTTCCCCTCTCTCTCTCTCTCTATCCTCCTCTATTTCCCCTTTCTTCTCTCTCCTCTCCTCTTTCCGTTTCATCCCTTTCCCCTCCTCCCCTCTCCTTTTCCCTTATCCCTCCCCTCTCTTTTCCCTCCTTTCTCTTCTCCTTTCCCTCCTCTATCCCCCTTCCCTTCCATCATTCCCCTTGCTCTCCATCTCTCCCACTTCCCCTCTATCCCTTCTCCACTCCTCTCCTCTATCCCCTCTCCTCCCTTTCCCCTCTTCCGTCCCCCCTCCTGCCCCCACTCCTCCCCTCTCCCGTCCCCCTCCTCTCCTCTCCTGTCTCCCCTTCCCCTCTCCCGTCCCCCCCTCCTCCCCTCTCCCGTCCCCCCCTCCACTCCTCTCCCGTCCCCCCTCCTCCCCTCTCCCGTCCCCTCTCCTCACCCTCTCCTTACCCCTTCCCGGCTCTCTCTCCTCCTCCCTCCTCATTTACCCTTCCCTCCCCTTTCCTCTCCCTCTTTCCTTCCCCCCCTCCCTTCTCCCCTCTGTCTCCTTCCCCTCTTTTCCTTTACTCTTTCAGTTCTCTATTAGACTTCGGATTAAGTGACAGTAAAAGAGGATAAATAAATTGTTTATGTAATTAAACTCATTTGTGACATCTGGTTTTGTTCAGGTGAGGGGGAGATGGAGGGGGAAGGGGAAGGGGGAGAGGGGGGGAGCGTAGAGGGAGAGGGGGAGCGAAAAGGGAGAGTGAGAGGAAGAGGGAGAGGGGGAGCGAAAAGGGAGAGTGATAGGGAGAGGGAGAGGGGAGAGGTAGAGGGAGAGGGAGAAGGGGAGAGGGAGAGGGGAACGGTATAGGAGAAGGAGGAAAGGGGGAAAGGGGATAGGGAAAATTGGAAGGGGAAGGGGATAGGCGAAGGGTAAGGGAGGGGAGAAAGGAAAGGATGGGGTTGGAAGGTAGGGGTGGGGTGGGGGTGTGGTGTGGGGTGAGGGGAAGGAGGGAGAAAGTGAAGTATCTTTAATATTTTCCGTTAATTACCATTAATATTCATAATACTATTATTAACGGTAACGATAATGATGATAATAATAATTATTATAATAACGATAACAATGATAAGCGATGATAACGATAGAGATGAGGTTAGTGATAATGATAATGATGAAAATGATACTAACAAGAGTAAGAGTGATATATTGATAACAACAATAACAACTATGATGATAGAAATAATAATGATAATGGTAATAATTATGATAATAATGATGATAATGATGATAAAGAAAAATGATAATTATAATGATAAGGATAATAATAATGTTAGTAATGATGATAATAAATGATGATGATGATAACAGTGATGATAAGAATAATAATAGTAATAATGACAATAATAACAATAATGATAAGGATGAGGATGATAATTATAACAATTGTAATAATGATGATATTTATAATAATAATATAATAATGATAATGATGATAATTGTAATAATGATAATATTTTACAATAATTATATAATCATAACAATGCTAATAATGACAATAATAATAACATCAATCATCATCATCGTATCATAATCATTCTTAAAATAAGAAATTTGTTCTTTCTCATCGTCAATAGGCTAAACGCATTCGCAATCATACAAACAGTAAGAAAGTAAGAAGGAAAGAAAGAAAGAAAGAAAGAAAGAAATTCAACAGAGGAAGAAACGATCATAATAATTTAAGTAAAATAGGAAGAGGTATTTGCCGGTGACGGGGTGGGGGTGGGGGGGTGGGGGGTCAGGAGGAGTGGGGCAGGGGATGGGAGGGGATGGGGAGGGGATGGGGAGAGGGAGAGGGAATCGGAAGGAGAATAAGGGGAAGAGTGATAGAAGAGGGAGAAGGGGGGAGAGGTGGAGGAGGATAAGGTGGGATGGGAAGAATGGAGAGAAAGAGAAAGAGCGATAGATAGACAAATAGATAGATAGATATATAGACAGATAGAGAGAGAGAGAGACAGAAAAAAAACAGAAACAGAGACAAATACAGAAAGAGACAGAAACAGAAAAAGATAGAAATTAAGAGAAAGAGAAAGAGCGAGAAAAAAAAAGAGTGAAGAGAAGATAGATAGATAGATAGATAGATAGATAGAGATAGATAGAGAGAGAGAGGGGGATACAGGTAGACCGTGTTGTGGGACGGGAGATGGGAGATGGGGTAGGGGGGTGGGGGGGGGGGGAGTCAAGACATGCCAGTGACATGTCCAAAGCATCTCATCTCCTTGTCGTTGATATATGCGGTCACTCGTCTGTAATGGCGACACGTTCCGCCCGAGAGGGAGTGGATATGTCTCTAACAGCGAGATTTGCAGACGTAATTAGTCGTTTTTCGTTCGTTTTTCTGGCATAATTGTGGGATTTTATGGATGGTTCTCTGGGTGTTGGAGTGTGTGTTTGTTTGTGTGTGTGTTTGTTTGTTTGTGTGTGTGTGTTTGTTTGTGTGTGTGTGTGTGTGTTTGGGTGTTTTATTCTGCGGGTGTTTGTGTTTGTTTGTGTGTGTGTGTGTGTGTTTGTGTGTGTGTGTGTGTGTGTGTGTTTGTTTGTGTGTGTGTCTGTGTGTGTGTGTGTGTGTGTGTGTGTGTTTGCTTGTGTGTGTGTGTGTTTGTTTGTGTGTGTGTGTGTGTGTGTGTGTTTGGGTGTTTTATTCTGCGGGTTGGTGTTTGTATCTATTTGTGTTTGCGTGTGTGTACGTGTAAGTGTGTTTATCAACAGGAATGTGTGCATTTGTCTATAAGTCTATAAATATATTCAATTATATCGACGTCCTTAAACACGTATATCGAATCACATAAATACACGTACATCCACACACATTTGAGACTGACTGCCTGATTGCATGTGCAACAAAAAGTGCGTGTAAGTCTGTATATACCTGGCCTTCCTCCCGCCCACGTGCACAGGTTGAGGCCATTAAGCCCTCATCAGTCACGCCCACACGCCCACACACTTAGTCATGTCAGTGATCACGTGACACTATGGGGTATGTCGCCCTCGGTAGCATAATATCTATACTTTATGTCATGTGTTTTTTATTTTATTTTATTTTATTATTTTTTTTTTTTTAGACGTTTATATAATTTGTCTATGTTGATTTATATCATTGATATGTTTTATTGTTGTTGTTTTTTTGTTAATTCCGTTATTCTTATTTGATTAATTATTAACTTAATTATGCATTTACGTCATTATCATAATCATTATCTTTAGTATCTTTCTGATTATTATCATCATTGCCATCACTGTTATTATTATCATTTCATTACCATTCATATTAAAATGATGATTATCTTTGTCATTATTATTTCATTACTATCATTATTGTAATTATTATTATCATTATCACTATCATTATCATTAGAATATCATTGGTTATCAAAAAAAAAGAAAGAAAGAAAAAAACAGAACAAAAAAATAATAATAACAACAATGATGATGATGATGATGGTAATGATAATGAATATTATGATAATCACAATAATGCTAATGATAACAAAACAAAAGCAGCATCAACAACAATAATAATAATGATAGTGATGGTAGGAGTTATTGTGATGATAATGATTGTGACTATGATGATGAAGATGATGATGATACTAACAATAATGATAATGATAATAATGATAGTAATAATGGTAATGAAGATGAGGATGATGGTAACAATAACGATAATGATGATAATGATAGTAGTAATAATCATAATGACAATAATGAGAATAGTAATGATAAAAATGATGATAATCAATACTGTAATAATAATGGTAATAAAATGATAATGACAATCGTAATCATAATATCAATGGTAAGGAAATTATGATAATAATAGAGAAAACAAATAATGATAATAATCACAATGAAAATAAAAGGGCAATGAATTATCAGTGTCTGTACAAATTATCTTAAACCTGTAGATGTTTCTCTAATAAGTTACTAATGTAACTTATTTTTTTCAAATATTTTTAAATCGTTACGTCATTATTGTTGTTGGTTGTTGTTATTTTTGTTACGCAGTGTTATCCGTAGTTATCATTAGGTTCATAATAAATTCGTTATTACCAATGTCAAATCAGAATGTTATTCTTTTTATATTATATGTCACTATCTTAATTGCCTTTGTTACTGTTATTGTTTTTACTAACATAAATACTATTGTTATCATTTTTTGATAATTATAAAATGATAACGGTAAATGATAATGATAACTTAGATAAAGATAAGTAACATACATTTTTAACTTGATATGTCTATATCTTTTCAATAAAGTAGTGAGAAAAAATTAAGATGAAATTCTAAAATCTGAAACTGACATCTAACCCTCCTCCACCCCCCACCCCCCACCCTCACACCCCTACCCCCCACCCCCACCCTTTACCCCACCCCCTCCCTTCCCGTCACGACCACATGTATTCTAATACTATTTTCCTTTATATATAAATCTCATGCATGTTTTTAATCACAGATTCCTTTCTTTCATGTGAATATTACATACCATGATCGTTTATGTCAAAACATGGCATGCGTATGTACTTGCTTGTCTGTTTGTCTGTCTGTCTGTTACTTTATCTTCTACATTATTTATGTTTCTATTGCTTGGATGAGAGGTATAACAAGCAAAGTTAAGTTGGCACACATACATGCTTTGATAAGGAAAAAAAACTGTACAAACACGGTTACAAATATTCACACATCTGTATCAACAAAAGCACGCGCGCTCACACATACACAAACATATACGCACGCATACACGCACACACACACACATACATATACACACACGCACGCACACACACATACACACACACACACGCTTGCACGCACACACACACATGCACACACGCACACACACGCATACACACACACATTCTTAAAACGTACATCGAAAGAAAAGGATGAATAGGAAGAAACAGAAAGAAAGAAAGAAAGAAAGCGATAAAAAGAAAGGGAGAGGCGAAGAAAGAAGAAGAAGAACAAAGAAAGATTCTCTCTCTCTCTTTCTCCTTTTCTTTCTTTCTCTCTCTCTCTCTCTCTCTCTCTCTCTCTCTCTCTCTCTCTTTCTATCTATCTCTCTATCTTTCTCTTTTTCCCTCTCTCTTCCTTTCTCTCTCTCTTTCTATTTATCTCTCTCTCTTTCTCTTTCTCTCCCCCTCCCTCTCTCTCTCTTTCTATTTCTCTCTCTCTCTCTCTCTCTCTCTCTCTCTCTCTCTCTCTCTCTCTCTCTCTCTCTCTCTCTCTCTCTCTCTCTCTACCCATCACTTTCATCTCTCCGCCTGACTTCGAAATATGCGACAGGGGCGCGGATAAGACATCGTGGGCGTTTGATGGGCGTGGTTGGCCT
>BOPN01006069.1:57500-65000 GCA_017312705.2 Penaeus japonicus
ACGCTATGTACGAGAGAGAGAGAGAGAGAGAGAGAGAGAGAGAGAGAGAGAGAGAGAGAGAGAGAGAGAGAGAGAGAGAGAGAGAGAGAGAGAGAGAGAGAGAGAGAGAGAGAGAGAGAGAGAGAGAGAGAGAGAGAGAGGGAGAGAGAGAGAGAGAGAGAGAGAGAGAGAGAGAGAGAGAGAGAGAGAGAGAGAGAGAGAGCGAAGGAGGAGGAGGAGGTAGGGTGGGGGTAGGGGGTGGGGGTGGGTGGGGGTAGGGGGTGGGGGTGGGTGGGGGTAGGGGGTGGGGGTGGGTGGGGGTAGGGGGTGGGGGTGGGTGGGGGTAGGGGGTGGGGGTGGGTGGGGGAGGAGGTAGGGAGGAGGAGGAGGAGGAGGAGGGAGGGGGAGGTGGAGGAGGAGGAGGTAGGGAGTGGGATGGGGTAGGGAGGTAGAGGAGGTAGGGAGGGGGAGGAGAAGGAGGTAGGGAGGGGGAGTAGGTAGGGGGGTGGGGGAGGGAGTGGAGGAGGAGGTGGAGGTAGGGAAGGGGTAGGGAGGGGGAGGAGGAGGTGGAGGAGGAGGAGGAGGTTGGAAGAGGGTTAAAAGAAGAGGAAGAGGGGGTTAGAGGAAGGGAAAGAGGAAGAGGGAGTTAGAAGAGGGGAAAGAGGGAAATTGGGGTGGGGGAGTGGGTGAGGGTTAACTGGCTCACCTTATTCTCCCTTTTCTTCTTTTTTCTTGAGAAGATAAGAGAAGATAGACGAAAATGAAGGAAAGAAAGTCAAAGAAACAAAACAAAAGAAAAAAAAACAGAGAGCAGGAGAAGAAGAAGAAAAAGAAGAAAAGAAAAACAATAACAACCCCCCCACCCCCCCACCCCCCAAAAAAAAATGAAAAAAAAGAAAGTAAACACGAACAGACAACAACAATAACAATAAAAAACCCACACACACGCACACATACACAAATAAACCAAATGATTAAGCTCATTCCTAAACACATAAACATCAATCCGACGGCACAAAGAACTTGTTAAACCTGACAAATCTTAAAAGGATTTGTGTGAAAACTTCAAATGTCTTTTTAAACGACTCAAGATCACACACAACCTCAGGAGGCGATGGGAAAGAGAAGGAGAGAGAGAGAGAGAGAGAGAGAGAGAGAGAGAGAGAGAGAGAGAGAGAGAGAGAGAGAGAGAGAGAGAGAGAGAGAGAGAGAGAGAGAGAGAGAGAAGGGGGAGAGAGAGAGAGAGAGAGAGAGAGAGAGAGAGAGAGAGAGAGAGAGAGAGAAGAGAGAGAGAGAGAGAAGAGAGAGAGAGAGAGAGAGAGAGAGAGAGAAGGAGAGAGAGAGAGAGAGAGAGAGAGAGAGAGAGAGAGAGAGAGAGAGAAAGAGAGAGAGAGAGAGAGAGAGAGAGAGAGAGAGAGAGAGAGAGAGAGAGAGAGAGAGAGAGAGAGAGAGAGAGAGAGAGAGAGAGAGAGAGAGAGAAGGAGAGAGAGAGAGAGAGAGAGAGAGAGAGAGAGAGAGAGAGAAGGAGAGAGAGAGAGAGAGAGAGAGAGAGAGAGAGAGAGAGAGAGAGAGAGAGAAGGCGGAGGAAGAGGAGGAGGAGGAGAAGAAAAGATGGAAGAAAAGAGAGAGAGAGAGAGAGAGAGAGAGAGAGAGAGAGAGAGAGAGAGAGAGAGAGAGAGAGAGAGAGAGAGAGAGAGAGAGAGAATCGGAAAAAATAGATGAGATAATGATGGGAATAAGGATAACAGGAATGATAATAAGAATGTAAAGGATTGTGGTGATTGTGGTGAGAGTGATGATAACAGTAATGATGATGATAACAGCAGTGTTTATAGGCTTTTAAGGTAATAATCACTACTATAACTACTACTACTACGATGATAACAATGATAACAATAACGATGATAACAATGATAACAATAATAATGATAACAATTATAACAATAACGATGATAACAATGATAACAATAACGATAACAAAAACGATGATAAAAATAACGATGATAACAATATTTACCATAACAATAATAACAATAACAATGATAACAATAACAGTAATAACAATAATAACAATAACAATGATAACAATAACGATGATAACAATAATCATATCAATATAAAAATCGACAAAATAAACACACAACAATAACAATAAGATGGTGATAATAGTGATGATAATAACAATCGTGATGAAAAAGAAATTAATAAAGATAGTCATTTTGCCCTAGATGTTGCACTACATTTAATTCTTCATTTTCTCCCTATATATTTTTTCTTCTGCTATTCTTCTATATTCTTTCCTTCGCTTGTTTTTGCATTTTTTTCCCTCTTCTTCACTATCTTTCTTCTCTCCTCCTCTTTTTATTCTTTTCTTCATTTGCTCTCCTTCTCCTCTTTTTATTCTTTTCTTCATTTGCCCTCCTTTTTTGTTCCTCCTCCTTCCCTTTCCTTCCTTCCCTCTCCTCCTCCTTCCCTCCCCTCCTCCTTTCATACCTCTCTTCCCTTCCCTCCCTCCCTCCTTCCCTCCTTCTCCACCTTCACTCCCCTCCTTCTTCCCTTCCTCCCTCCCTTCCCTTACCTCCCTTCCTCCCCTCCTTCCCTTCCACCCTTCCTTTCACTCCTCCATCTCCTTCCCTTCGCATCTATTCCCTTCACTTCATCCATCTCCTCCTCCTCCTTCCCTCCTTCTCCTCCCTTCCTCCTTCTTCCCTCCCTTCCTCCCTCCCCTCCTTCCCTCTCCTCCTCCCTCCTTCTCCACCTTCCCTCCCCTCCTTCCCTCCCCTCCTTCTACCCTCCTTCCCTTCGTCTGGCCGAGGATTTGACAGGTCGTTTCCTAAGAGTATGAAGAATTACCAGTGGCTTCTCCAGGAGTTTTTAGGGGAGTCGAGGAAAGGCGACTGCTCATTGGGTATGTATGCCTTGTGGGAGGGAAGGAGGGAGAGAGGGAGGGAGGGAGGGAGGGAGGGAGGGAGGGAGGGAGGAAAGGGTGGTGTGGGGGGGGGGGGGGGGGGGAGTGTTTGTTTTGTTTGTGTGTATGTGTACGTGTGTGTAGGCATGTGTATGTCTGTTTTTGTTTGTGTGTGTGTGCGTGGGCATGTGTGTGTTTATTTGTTTGTCTGTTTGTGTACGTGTGTGTGTGTGTGTTTGTTTGGAGGGGTGGGGAGGGGGTGAACGGATGTGAGTTAGTCTTCTGTGTAATATATAGATGTTTTTTGTAATTTGATGTAAATATACATATACTAAGTAATCAAAAGCAGGTAAGAGAAAGAGAGAGAGAATGAGAGATAGATTGATAGAAAGAGAGAGAGAGAGAGAGAGAGAGAGAGAGAGAGAGAGAGAGAGAGAGAGAGAGAGAGAGAGAGAGAGAGAGAGAGAGAGAGAATAAGAAAGAGAGAGAGAGAGATTCAGAGAGAGAGAGAGAGAGAGAATAAGAAAGAGAGAGAGTGAATATACTCGATTTATATATCATATAAATACCGTAGGCCTCACAAAGGAACTGAAACTTCTCAAACATTGTGCTTATAGAAATCTTAGTCCTCCTCTCCTCTCCATCTCTCTCTCTCTTTCCTTCTCTCCCCCACCTCCCCCTCCCTCCCTCCATCTTAGTTCGTGAGAAAAAAACAAAATAGGAACGAGTGTATGTATATATGCGTGCATATGTTGGGCAGGAGAGGGAGCGAGGATGAGGAGATAGGATAGGAGGGGGGTGGGGGGGAGGGGGAAGAGTAAGGGGATGTCTCACGACCCCCTTCTGACCCTATGCCCTTTGTGCCCTCTTTGCTGCCCCTCCCCCTCTCCCCCCACTCCCCCATCCAAATTCTGCCTACGGTGACAAGCGAGAGAGGAAGGGGGGTGGGGGGAGGGGGAGGAGGAGGGAGGGCGAAGGAGGGGAGATAGAGAAGATGATGGTGAGGGAAGTAGAAGGGGAAGGGTGTAGAGAGAAAGATGAGATGAGGGATTCGAAAAAAAGGGGAATAATGATGATGATGGTAATGATGATGATAGGAATGATAGTGAAAATGAGAATGATGATGATATGATAATGATGATGACAATGAAAATAATTATAATAACAATAACAACAATAATGATAATAATAATAATGATATTGATAACAATAATAATAATAACAACAATAATAATAATAATAATAATGACAATAATGATTTTGACAACAACAACAATGTCAATCATAATAACAACAATATCAATAAAAAAAACAATAATAATGACAACGATAATGATGATAAGAACAACAAAAATTGCAATAGCAACATTATCTAAAATGACTTGAATTATAATACTAACATCATGACACACTTAACAAGAAGAGACACAAACATAAAATTCTTTCCTTCAGTTTGTTAATGAGGAAAATAATCATCCGATTATAATTCACATTTGCCTTCAAGAAAGAAAGAGAATTCGAAGTCTAACTTAAAGAAAGAGGGGGAATAGGGTTAAGAAAAAGAAAAAAGGATTGGGGATAATAATAATAAAAAAAAATGGATTTGGTAATGTAATTATTCTCTTGGCGAGGGATCAAAGATTAATTTCCAAATCAGTCGAATTTGCAAAATTTCTGGGATATTTGTAATGCAGTGTTTTTTTTTTTTTTTTTTTTTGGAGGGGTGTGGTGGGGGGTGCGTGTTGGTTTCACTGATAATTTTTGTATGGAGAGAAAGGAATACACCCTTTAGAAAACACACACACACACACACACACACACACACACACACACACACACACACACACACACACACACACACACACACACACACACATATATATATATATATATATATATATATATATATATATATATATATATATATATATACACATATGTATATAAATATATATATATATATATATATATATATATATATATATATATATATATATATATATATATATGTATATATATATATATATATATATATATATATATATATATATATATATATATATTATATATATATGTGTATATATATATATATATATATATATATATATATATATATATATATATATATATATATATATATATGTATATTATATATGAACACACACATACAGAAAGAGAGCCATAGAGAGAAAGAGAGAGTGAGAGACAAACAGAGAGCGAGAGAAAAAAAAACCCAAAAAAACAATATCCCAAGACAAAAAAAAAAAAAAATACAAAAGAACTTTTCTAAAAAAAAAAAAAAAAAAAAAAAAAACATACAAAAGAACTTTTCAAAAACAACAACAACCTCGAAATAAAAAAAGTTACATGAGCTGTAAATAATGAATAAAACTCTTGCAACTTCCTTGATGCAGGTCAAGGCTTGGAGATCAAGGTCACAGACGGAATTAAGAAGATTGCGTGGGTGATGTTTTAATTAATAGTTCAGGTCTTGTTCTCAGGTAGGAGGGAGGAAATTAAATCTTATTGTTCTTATGTTTTTGTTTATATATTTTTTTCTCTTCTTATGATGATCTTGTTTTTATTTTCTCTATATATTTTGGTGTGTTTTTTTTTGTGTCTTTTGTTGATTTGTTTGTTTTTTGTCTTTGTTTGTTTGGTAGAGTTTGGTGGTTTGCTTTGAATGGTTGTGTTTGTTTGTTTGTTATTTCTTTTTTCTCTATCTGTTTTAAATTGTCTCTCTGTTTTTCTCTCTCTGTGTCTCTCTCTCTCTCACTCATTACGCTTCTTTCTATCTCTCTCTTTCTTATTATGTTTCTAACTCTCTCTCTTTCTATCTCTCTTTTATTATGTCTAATTTACTCTCTCTCCTTCTATCTCTCTTTTATTTCGTCTCTTACTCTTTCTCTCTTTCTCTCGCTAGCACACAAACACACACACATACATATAATTAAAGAAAGAAAGAAACAAAACAAAATACACTGGATACATAAATGAAATAAATAAATAAATGAATAAATAAATAAAGAGAAAAACGAAATGTCAAACACGAAAAAAAAAAAATACGAATCACAAGAAACTATAACACAAAATAATAATAATAACAATAATTAAAGAAAACACGCATAAAAATAATAATAAAAAAAGAAGAAAAGAAATGAGACCTCATAAATCTTCGTGGAAAGTGTATGGGCGGAAGGTGGGCGTAGCGTGGGCTGGGCGTGAGTCAGGGCGCCCAAAATAGACTCAGTAACAAGCCGGGTTGGTCAGTTAAGCCGACGTGGTGTATAGGCCTCACGCCCATGCTGCCACGGGCGTCGTGTGCTGAGTCATGTTCTCTGTTTTTTTTTCTTCTTCTTCTTCTTCTTCTTTTTTTCTTCCTTTTTATTTCTTTTTTTATCTTCCTTCTTATTTTTCTTTGTGGTTTTCGTTTTGTTTTTGTTATTATTGTTGTTGTTGTTATCACTGGTATTGGTATTAGTGTTGTTATTATCACTGATAATATTAATGATTTATTGATATTTCTTATACGTATTATAATCATTATTGTTGTTTTACTAAAACTATCATTATAATCATCATCTTTTTCATTATTACTATCATCACTATTACCATTGTAATTACTATTAACACTATCAACATTATTGCTTCTAATGCTACTTACTACTATTTCTACCACTACAATTGCTAACTAAATACCACAATCATTATAAACATTAATATGATTACAAGTATCATCATTATCATTATTAATATCATTGTTGTTATCATCGTTATAGTTGTGGTTACTGTCATTATCATCATCATTATTGTTAACGTTGTTGTTATCATCGTTATAGTTGTGGTTACTGTTATTATCATCATCACCATTATCATTATCATTATTATCATTATCATCAATAACAGTTTTAGCAGCAAAATTATTTCAAATATTCTGAAGTCAGCGCAGGGTCAGCTTAATCTTACGCCCTTCTTGATCTCACCAAATTTACATATTTCCTGGTCTCCCCTTCTTTCATTATCTTCCCTTTTTCACCACCTCCTCTTTCGTCTTCTTCCTCCCCTCTTTTCTCATTACAGCTCTTCCTCCCCTTATCACTTGTGTCTTATCGCTACTCCTTCTTTCTCTCTCTGGCGCTCTTTCTTTCTCTCTCTCTCTCTCTCTCTCTCTTTCTCTGTCGCTTCCTCATCTTTACGCTTTGTTTTCTTCGTTACTATTTTGTTTTTTTCTTTCTTTTTCTCTCTCTTTTTCTTACTTTCGTTCTCTCTTTTACACCCTCTCTCTTTTACTCTCTCTCTCTCTCACTCACTCTCTCTCTCTCTCTCTCTCTCTCTCTCTCTCTCTCTCTCTCTCTCACTCACTCCCTCTCTCCCTCTCTCTCTCTCCCCCTCTCTCTCTCTCTCTTTAGATTTGATTTTATTCTTTCTTACAGTTTGTACCCCAATGTTTTTCTATTTGTTCGTTTCCTATCTATTTATCTTTTGTTGGTGTTTATGTTTTTCTTTTTCTTTTTTTAAGTAGGAGAATCAGAGACAAAGTGAGACATAGAGAGAAACAGAAATAGAGAAAAACCAACAGATAATAACATCTAAAGAATAAAGTTCATGATATA
>BOPN01006069.1:72500-77500 GCA_017312705.2 Penaeus japonicus
ACGGTATAAACATATGTATAAACACACACACACATACACACACACACACACACACACACGCACACACACACACACATATATATATATATATATATATATATATATATATATATATATATATATATATATATATATTATATACACACAATGTATAAATGTATACTGATACTAGTGTCTGTATTTTCCTTCATTTCGCCCTTCTCTCCTTATTTATTGTTCTCCCCCAAAGAGCACGTGATGTTGAATAAACCCTTGCAATAGGTCAGTCATAAAGAGAATGGCAACAACTAAGCAAGATATTGATGATAATATCACATTAGAATAAGTTCCTGATATCTTTGTTTTTATATTTTCTTCGTCCTACTTTTCTTTTCTTCGTTTCGTACTTGTTCCTTTGACTAAAGTTTGTATTTCCTTTTTTTATATTTGATCGCTTGTATCCTTATTCTCTCTTTCTTATTCAAGATTAATGTCTTATCAGGGGTTATTATTGCCATTATTATTATCTCTACCTCTCTTCTCTCCTTTATTCCCTTTATTCTACTTATTTCTTCCTTTTCCCTTCTCGCTCTTCTGCCTCTCTCCTACTCCATCCTTCTTTATCTCACTTTCTTACCACTCTCCTTCTCCTCTACTCTTTCTCCACTTTTCTCCTTCCTTCTCCTACTCTTACCCTCCTCTCCCCTCCTCCTATTTTTACCACACCTCTTCCTATCTACTCTTTCTCCCTTTTCCCTTTTCTGTTTGTGTCTTCTTTCGTACTTCTGAATTTTTGTTCTGGTCTCTTCTCTGTTATATTTCCTTTATGCTTCATTTTCCTTTTCAAAGTTTATTCTTTTTTCTTCGATTATACTATTATTCTCATAAACGACAGCATTATATAGCAGTATATCATTACATGATGTAACGAAAAATGCAATTTGTCTTGATTACCTAGAATATATATGAAAATAATTTGGAAAATTTAATTATAATCTAATTATTGGGATGTTGTTTTTCGAGCTGTAAAATATTTAAATAACTTTACTGAGGACTTCATTGTACGACCTTGATATAATTTTTATCATATTTTTGTGATATTGATAGTGTTGCTGTCATTATCATTATCATTATCATCAGTATCATCATCATTGCTATTGTTATCATTATCAGGCTGATTACCGAAGGAGTTTTGCTCAATGTTTCCCAGAAATGACGGAAATATTTCTAATTTTCTATCTCTTTGTAGATCAGCTATAATAGCTCCTATTACTCAATTCAAAACTTATATATCCGTACATCAATACAATGCAATGGTCGGTTCGTATCTCAATGCATCGTATTTTACAACATCTATGACGTGGTGGTATCTTTTGTCTTCAAAGATGGCGATTATCAACATTTAAGAAATCTTCAAATTTCTCTTAACTAAGGTGAAGTCTGGGCGTGTCACGTGATCACGATGTGTATTAGAATCTCGTTATAATTTTCTTTTTTTCTTTTTGTCTTCCTTTTATCCTTTTTATGCCTTCGATTTTCCTTTTTTTTAAACAAAGATTCTCGTTTCTGTTGTCTCTCTTTTCTTCTGCATTAGATACTTGCTTTCTAAGTCTCCTCTGCACTTATCTTTTAAAATCTTATTAGTCTATTTTATCTATTTATCATCATTAATCATTATTTAATTAATAGTTCCGCCTTTAATCGCCTCCGTCATTTAGAATTTTCAATATTTCTCAAAGTCAATTTTCTTTCGATTATCTGTCTGTTGTAACAACGGAACTGTTGCGAATAATTCTTCTTACTTTTTACTTTGAGAAACTTCTGTTTATATCCACATTCAAGTGGTACTTACTCATTAAGAGGATTTACTCTGAGAAACCTCTGTTTATATCCACATTCAAGTGGTACTTACTCATTAAGAGGATTTACTCTGAGTAATCGAAGTGGAAAGATAGATGTATGATAAATGATATTGACAATAATTAATTGTTTATAAGGGCTTATAAAAGTGGTTCGACTTAGTACTTACCTTTCGAGGGACCTTCACTATCATTATCTATATCATTCACTATCATTCATTATAATTTACTATCATTTACTATCATTTACTATTATTCACTATCATTCATTATCATTCATTATCATTCACTATCATTCACTATCATGTAATTTCCATTCATGATGTATTATCATAAATATTACATCTCAATAGTAATATCAGAAACGAAAGGGAGGAAAGGGACAGAAAGATGATTAGTGAGAAGAAGGAAAGAGAAAAAAAAGATAAAAGATTAAAAAAAAAGATAAAAAACAGAAACATAGACGGAGATCCTTTAACAGATGAATTATGAGGCTTCCTGGTGCCTCATGAAAGTGCCATGAGGCCAAATCAGTAACCAGTGCCATGACAACGCGGCATCCTTGCCACGTGCTGCTTCCTCAAGCATTATTTGTGGAGAATAAACTTCAAGCAAGGAAATTGGCAACCGAGAGAGGTGTGTGGAGGGGTGAGGGGGGTAATGGAGGGGTGAGGGGGGGGGGTTATTGAGGGAGGGGGTAATGGAGGGAGGGAGGGGGAGGGAGGGGGGATGGAGGGAGGGGTAATGGAGGGAGGGGAGGAAGGGGGTAATGGAGGGAGGGGGGAATGGAGGGAGGGGGTAATGGAGGGAGGGGGTAATGGAGGGAGGGGGTAACGGAGGGAGGGGGAGGGAAGGGGTAATGGAGGGAAGGGGGTAATAGGGTAATGGAAGGAGGGGGGTATTGGAGGGAGGGGTAAGGGAGGGAGGGGGAGGGAGGGAGTATTGTAGTCGTTATAGGTCTGATAAGAGCTACTACCATAGGTATTGTAGATGTTGTTATTATTGTTGTTGTTACTGCAATATTTTATTTATTGATATAAAATGTAATATTAGTATTAGTTAATAATCAGTATTAGTTAATATTAGTATTAGCTATGATATAGTACCTAAATAAAAAACAGATGGTACAAGTGATACCAGCTGTTTCTTCAGTTCCTGTATCATCGGTATATTTTCCATTTATCCTTCTCATCATCACGATTATCCTTATGACTCCTTCTCTAACAAACAGTAATAGTATCACAAGTTTTTGTTTTCGTTTTTTGTTATTGTTGGTGTCATATCGTCCGAGTAGACTGGCCTTAATTCTTAATATATTTTGGATATAAGGATTTTAATTTTCCAGAAGGATAAAACCGTCCTGATGTTGGATTAATTCCTGAATCCTTTCCCTTTGTTTCCCCTTTTTCTCTTTTCCTTTTTTCTTTGTTTATATGTTCCTTCCTTGGCTTTTTATCTCTATTTCTCGTCATTTTCCATATCTCTCCTCTCTGTATCCTTCTCTTTTCTTCATTACTTTCCGTTGTTGATCCTTCCCTCTGTCTTCCATTACTCCTATCTGCCTCTCCCCTCACTTCTCTTCGTCCCTCTATCCGTCCCTCCGTGAGTTATCGCTCTTCTACTTAGCCTCTTATCTCCCCTCACTCCACACTCCTTTCTCCTTACTCTCTTCGTCTCCCTCCCTTCTCCCCTCACTCTCCTCATTCCTATCCCCTTTCCCCTCACTCTCCCCTCTTCTCCTTTTACTCTCTTCCTTAACCTCCCCTCTCCCCTTACTCTGCTCCTTTCCTTTCCCTCTCCCCTCACTTTCCTCCTTTCCCTCCCCTCTCCCCTCTCCCCTCACCTTCTTCCGTCCCCTCTCCCCTCACTTTCCTCCTTCCTCTCACTCCCCTTCTTACCCTCCCCTCTCCCCTTACTCTCCCTCTCCTTCCCCTTCCCTCATCCCTCTCAATCTCTCCCTTCTCCTCCCCTCCCCCCTCCCCTCCCCTCCCCTTCCCTCCCCTCCCCTCACATGCAACCTTCCAGAAAATTCCAAATGAAAGCGTAAAGAACCAACCCTCATAGATATCCTGGATGATGACGTCACACTCACAAAAGCTCTAGAAGATGACGTCACACTCACAAAAGCTCTAGAAGGTGACGTCACACTCACAAAAGCTCTGGATGATGACGTCACACTCACAAAAGCTCTAGAAGATGACGTCACACTCACAAAAGCTCTAGAAGGTGACGTCACACTCACAAAAGCTCTGGATGATGACGTCACACTCACAAAAGCTCTGGTTGATGACGTCACACTCACAAAAGCTCTAGAAGGTGACGTCACACTCACAAAAGCTCTGGATGATGACGTCACACTCTAAAAGCTCTGGTTGATGACGTCACACACAAAAGCTCTGGTTAATGACGTCCTGCAAAAGCTCTGGTTGATGACGTCACACTCACAAAAGCTCTTGTTGATGACGTCACACTCACAAAAGCTCTGGTTGATGACGTCACACTCACAAAAGCTCTGGTTGATGACGTCACACTCACAAAAGCTCTGGTTGATGACGTCACACTCACAAAAGCTCTGGTTGATATGACGTCCACACTCACAAAAAGCTCTGGTTGATGACGTCACACTCACAAAAGCTCTTGTTGATGACGTCACACTCACAAAAGCTCTGGTTGATGACGTCACACTCACAAAAGCTCTGGTTGATGACGTCACACTCACAAAAGCTCTGGTTGATGACGTCACACTCACAAAAGCTCTGGTTGATGACGTCACACTCACAAAAGCTCTGGTTGATGACGTCACACTCACAAAAGCTCTGGTTGATGACGTCACACTCACAAAAGCTCTGGATGATGACGTCACACTCACAAAAGCTCTGGATGATGACGTCAAACTTACAAAAGCTCTGGATGGTGACGTCACACTCACAAAAGCTCTGGATGATGACGTCACACTCACAAAAGCTCTGGATGATGACGTCACACTCACAAAAGCTCTGGATAGTGACGTCACACTCACAAAAGCTCTAGAAGGTGACCTAACATTCACAAAAGCTCTAGATGATGACGTCACACTCACAAAAGCTCTGGATGGTGACGTCACACTCATAAAAGTTCTAGTTGATGACGTCACACTCACAAAAGCTCTAGTTGATGACGTCA
>BOPN01006070.1:25000-32500 GCA_017312705.2 Penaeus japonicus
GGGAGGCATGAGGGAGGGGGTAGGCATGAGGGAGGGGGAGGCATGAGGGAGGGGGAGGCATGAGGGAGGGGGAGGCATGAGGAGGGGGAGGTATGAGGGAGAGGGAGGCATGAGGGAGGGGAGGCATGAGGGAGGGGAGGCATGAGGGAGGGGGAGGCATGAGGGAGGGGGAGGCATGAGGGAGGGGGAGGCATGAGGGAGGGGGGAGGGCCCCGAGGGGGGGAGGGTGGGAGGGAGGGAGGTGCATGAGGGAGGGGGAGGCATGAGGGAGGGGGAGGCATGAGGGAGGGGGAGGCATGAGGGAGGGGGAGGCATGAGGGAGGGGGAGGCATGAGGGAGGGGGAGGCATGAGGGAGGGGGAGGCATGAGGGAGGGGAGTGGCGGGAGGAGTGGGAAAGGCATGAGGGAGGGGAGGCATGGGGGAGGGGGAGCCATGAGGGAGAGGAGGCATGAGGGAGGGGAGGCATGAGGAAGGGGGAAGGCATGAGGGAGGGGGAGGGCATGAGGGAGGGGGTAGGGCATGGAGGGGGAGGGGGAGGATGAGGGAGAGGAAGGCATGAGGGAGGGAGAGGCATGAGGGAGGGGTAGGCAGGAGGGAGGGGGAGGATGAGGAGAGGAAGGCATGAGGAGGGGGAGGCATGAGGAGGGGGGAAGGCGAGGGGAGGGGGAGGCATGAGGGGGAGGGGGGAGGCATGAGGAAGGGGGAGGCATAAGGAAGTGGGGAGGCATGGGGAAGGGGGAGGCATGAGGGAGGGAGGAGGCATGAGGAGTGGGGGAGGGTATGAGGAGTGGGAAGGCATGAGGGAGAGGGAGGCATGAGGGAGGGGGAAGGCATGAGGGAGGGGAGGCATGAGGGAGGGGGTAGGCATGAGGGAGGGGGGAGGATGAGGGAGAGGAAGGCATGAGGGAGGGGAGGCATGAGGAAGGGGAGGCATGAGGGATGGGGGAGGCATGAGTTAGAGGGAGGCATGAGGGGAGGCAGGGAGGGAGTGGGGGAGGCATGAGGGGGGAAGCATGAGGGAGGAAGGTGTATGAGGGAGGGGGAGGCATGAGGGAGGGGGGAGGCATGGGGGAGGTGGAAGGGGGGGGGGGGGGGGCATGAGGGAGGGGGAGGCATGAGGGAAGGGGGAGGCATGAGGGAGGGGGAGGCATGAGGATTGGGGGAGGCTTGAAGAAGGGGGAGGCATGAGGGAGGGGGAGGCATGAGGGAGGGGGAGGCATGAGGGAAGGGGAGGCATGAGGGAGGGGGAGGATGAGGGAGAGGAAGGCATGAGGAAGGGGGGAGGCATGAGGGATGGGGGAGGCATGAGTTAGAGGGAGGCATGAGGGGGGAGGCAGGAGGAGTGGGGGAGGCATGAGGGGGGGAGGTATGAGGGAGGGAGGTGTATGAGGGAGGGGGAGGCATGAGGAAGAGGGGAGGCATGAGGAAGGGGGGAGGCATGAGGGAGGGGAAGGCATGAGGGAGGGGAAGGCATGAGGGAGGGGGAGGCATGAAAGAGGGTGTGGCATGAGGGATGGAGGAGGCTTGAGGGGGGAGGCTTGAGGGATGGGGGAGGCATGAGGGGGGGATGGCATGAAGAAAAGGGGATAGAGAGATAGAAAAGGAATAGAAGGGTAAGAGAGAGAGAGGGGGGATAGGAGAAAGGAAGAGAGAAAAAGGAAAGTAAGAGATGTTTGAGATGAGGGAAAGGAGAGGGAGAGAAAGAAGGGGTAGAGGTGTAGAGGGGGGAGGGGGGCTGGGCTGGGAAGAGAGAAAGAAGGGGGTCATGGGTGGGGGCAGGGTAGGGGGGAGAAAACAGGAGCATAAAGGGAGGTTAAGAGATACATGTGTGTGTGGGAGGGGGGGGGGCAGAAAGAGAAAAGAAACATCTGGTATAGTGACATTTTCGAATCGTGGCTATGGTGACTGTGTTTGAGTAATAGTGATGGTGTGGACAGTGACAGTGGTACCAATGAACAGTAGTAACAATAGTTATCAAAACAGTAATAGTAATACGGGAAATAATCATTATTATTGGTGTCATTTCCATTTTTGTCATTGTAATAATTACTATATTCTGGGACAACAAAATAATGTGAAATACAATGATGGTGATAGTAACAACAATGATAATAATAATAATTATTGCACTAACAATGATAAGGTTAATGATGACAATAGTGATAATAATAATAACAATAATAATAATTTTAATGATGATGATAATGATAGTAATAATGAAAATAAAAACAACAGGCGTAATAACAAAATTTGCAATATTGATAATGATCATAATGATGATGATGATGATAATAATAACAATAATGAAAATAAAAAATTATAATGACGATGATAAGAACAACAATAATAATAACAAAAATAATTACCGTAGCTGTAGTAGAACTTACTATAGTAATAACAAACACACAAAATTAATAATACGATAAAAATGATGATAATGACAATAACAAGAATGATAACAATAGTGACAATAATTACAGTAGTAGTATTACTAATAATAATGATAACAATTAAGATAATAACACTGTTACTAGTGTTGATGATGAACAATGATAGCGATAGTGATGACATTTCTTATAAATAATTAGTATCAATGATAATGATTATCCCCGTGATGATAATTGTCATCATCACCCTCATGAGACTAATTGTCATTGCTATCATGTTGATAATAATGATAATGTATAATGATAAAAAAAAAGGGATAACGATAATCAAAGTATCAATATCAATAAGAAATGTGATTATATTGAAAGTAATTACGATATTGACAATTATCCAGAGATAATATAATATAAATATTAATAGCAGCAATGATAATCATAATGACAATGATGATTATAGTAAAAGGGGAAAGGGAGACAGTCCTTCTCAGGTTTAAGCCACTTATTACGTTGAGAGAGAGAGAGAGAGAATGAGAAAGAGAGAGAATGAGAGAGAGAGAGAGAGAGAGAGAGAATGAGAGAGAGAGAGAGAGAAAGGAGGGAGAGAAAGAGAATGAGAGAGAGAGAGAGAGAGAATGAGAGAGAGAGAGAGAATGAGAGAGAGAGAAAAAGAAGGAGATAGATAGATAGATAGAGAGAGAGAGAGATAATATCGACGGGGGAAAAAAAATGTTGTGGGATTATCCGTGTTCAGAACATGATGGAAAATTTCTGTGTTTGAAACATTTGCGTTAGTGTTATCCAAATTGGAAATATTTTGCTAGTAATAATTTTGTTGAAAATATTTCTGGCGGAAATATTCATGGACAGCAATGTCTGTTGTGTTGCTCTTCATGTTAGTACTGCTTTAGGTTTGTATTTGTGTTGATAAGGTTTATGTAGGAAATACATGCGTTAGCAATAATTGTGTCAAAATATTCTAGTTGATACCAATTGAGGTTGTAATATTTGGGTTGGAAACATTCGTGTTCGGAATATTCCTGTGGGTAATATTTATGATGACAAGAGCAGCACTTACTTACTGATTCTGTTGCTGGTGTGAAAGAATGTGCTCCAACGGATTGCGTTGATATAAAGGCGAATCCATATTTAGCACTTTTCGTGATCAAAGTTTAATTAATTCAGAGTAGCCGTTGTAATCGTAATATATAAATGTTTCTATAATGCAGAAATCTATGATTATCAGTGAGAGAGGGAATGAGAGAGAGAGAGAGAGAGAGAGAGAGAGAGAGAGAAAGGAAAGAGAGAGAGAGGAAAGAGAGAGAGAGAGAGAGAGAGAGAGAGAGAGAGAGAGAGAGAGGTAAGAAAGAGAGAGAGAGAGACAGAGAGAGAGAGGGAGGGAGGGAAGTAGGGAGGGAGCGAGAGAGAGAAAGAGAGAAGGAGAGAGAGAGAAAGAAGGAGAGACAGAGAAAAAGAGAGAAAGAAGGAAGGAGAGAGAGAGAGAAAGGAGAAAGAGAGAGAGAGGGGGGGGAAGAGAGATAGATAGAGAGAGAGAAACAGAGGAGAGAGATAGAGATGGAGAAAGAGAGCGGGAGAGAGAAGGAGAGAGAGAGAGAGAGAGCGAGAGCGAGAGAAAGGGAACAACCCCACCCCCTAACCCCATCCCAGCCCCCTCTCTTCCTTGCAAAGCCTAGCCAGCGCCGGCAACAGACGCCAGCGATCCTTGCCCATCGCCCGGCCGTGTTGCACCGCTGCGGCTCTGCAACTCACTCGTTGTTAATAACTGCACGACCCAGTGTTACCAGAATGCATCGTGCGCCGCATCCCACGTTAACCCGGGCCCTCCGAGGGTGCCATAAAGTCGAAATATAATGAAAAATGACGTACTGAAGGGCATAATAATCTGACATTAAGGATCTGGGTGGATCTGTATAGCACGCGCCCGGGGCCATCACGACACAGCTGCCACATCCCCCCGTCGTGAGGTGTCTCGCTAAGCCACGCCCACTGCGGGGGAGACCTGCACGCCTGAGCTGGCCATACTGCACGCTGGGTACATGGGCTGCAAGGGGAGAGACTCTCGGCTTTTCTTTCGTTTTCTTATTTAATTCCTCTTTTGGAGGAAGGGAGAGGAGAGAGAGATGGAGAGGAGGGATGGGGAGGTGCAGGAAGAAAGGGAGGAGAGATAGTGGTATAAATGTGATAGAAAGAGAAAATGAGAGAAAGAAAGAGAGAGAGAGAGAGAGAGAGAGAGAGAGAGAGAGAGAGAGAGAGAGAGAGAGAGAGAGAGAGAGAGAGAGAGAGAGATAGGCTTCAGGATATTTGGGAATGAAAAATAACGTAAAGAATCAGAAAGAGAGATGGAGAGTAATAACAAAGTAGAAAGACATTAATCAGGGAAGACACAAGCTGTGCATTAAAGGCCGGACCTCCAGCCTTGCCTGATGGAGGTGCAGACATTTCTCAGAACACGGGGATAGAAGAGAAGGAGAGATGAAGAGAGAGGAAGAGAGGGGAAGAGAGAGAGAGAGAAAGAGAGAGAGGGGGGGGAGATGGAGAAGAGGGAGGGGCAGAGATAGATGATAGGAAGACGTTGGGAGAGAAAAAGAGAGGAAGGATGGAGAAGGGTAAAGATAGACAGATGGATAGATAGATAGGTAGATAGATAGAGAGAGAGAGAAGGAGGGAAAAAAGAGATGAGGGGAGGATGATGGGAGAGAAAGAGAGAGGAGGGATGGAGAAGGGTAAAGATAGACAGATGGATAGAGAGAAAGAGAGAGAGAGAGAGAGAGAGAGAGAGAGAGAGAGAGAGAGAGAGAGAGAGAGAGAGAGAGAGAGAGAGAGAGAGAGAGAGAGAGAGAGAGAGAGAGAGAGAGAGAGAGAGAGAGAGAGGAGGGAGGGGCAGGGATAGATGATGGGAAGACGTTGTGAGAGAAAGAGAAGGGAAGGATGGAGAAGGGTAAATATAGACAGATGGATAGATAGATAGAGAGAGAGAGAGAGAAGGCGGGAAAGAAAGAGATGAGGGGAGGAAGGTGGGAGAGAAAGAGAGAGGAGGGATGGAGAAGGGTAAGGTTAGACAGATGGATAGATAGATAGAGAGAGAGAGAGAGAAACGAGAGAAAGAAAGAGATAAGGGGAGGAAGGTGGGAGAGAAAAAGAGAGGAGGGAAATAAAGATAGATAGACAGATAGAGATAGAGAGGGAGATGAAGAGAAAGGAAGGAAGTGTATATACACAGAAAGGGACATTAAGCTCACTAATATATTTACTGCAGTATGTAGTTCCTAATTTGAGGGCCATACTATTGACAATAGAGGAAGTGACGTCAAACAAAGGAGAGTATGTATAGCCGTAGGGGTATCACCTTTGTATTCCTTTGTTAAGACATATACACAGTACTAATATTTCCTTCACATTCACATAACTAACACTAGGTGGCTGACGAGAAGCCATCGTATAAATACTTTCGGTATGTTTAACTACTGACGACTCACAAGGTTTATAGGCCAGGTAATCGTTTTGGACACCGAGGGAGATAACACTCAGGAGATATGTAATTAATAGAAATAATACGGCAGGGGTTTGATGGTCAAAACTGCAGCCATTACATAGAGGGTAAAAGAGCGTATACAGTTCGGACCCTGTGTAATAGAACCTGCTGCCTGTTGGGTTCAAGCGCTCTATGTTGTTTGACGCCCCGGCATCATGTGTATAATGTATGATAGCATTACGACCTATTATTTTTGTAGTAACCTTCAACCGTTTATAATGATCTTTAAGGGGATTGGTAGTACGGTTCTTTAGTTGTTGTAGTAGACAGTCCTTGACATACAGTGAAAGGGCAATCGAGTGAAAGGGTCTTGCTAGGTACTTCAAAGCATTGCTAACTGAGGAGTTTTCAGTACTTCGAATTGCTAAGTGGTGAAAGGGCTTCATTCGTTTCACTACGGAGACTTGTTGAATTCCACAATATCAGTTTGGATTCTTATACATGATGATGATCATGATATTTATTACACCAACCTGGATAAAAAAAGTATCACATTCCACAGAGCCTTTTCAGGAATGAGAAAAACAAAAGAGCAGCTACCATGGCGCAAAAGTGGACAGCACGGTTGAAGAATCTCGTCTGTGTGTTTTAGGGCGTGGTCCCCTTAAGTGAAGAGTTGAACACACGTGCGCCCTCTGAACACAAAACATGGGCCGTGCGCCAAGGGGTAAGCAGCTAAAATCTAGAAAGGCTATGCGTTCTTGACAATGAACTTGGATCTTTGCATACCAAATGGTCATTCCATAAATCCGTTTGCTTGGCAGATTTTGGCTGTTCTATTACGTGTCGTTTTTGACTGATGAGTTATTTTTTTTCGTAGCTTCAATAAACTTTTGATAATTGTCTTGTCATATTCATTGTTAAGGCATACGACTGAACTATAAAGAGACTACACATGTGAGAGAGAGAGAGAGAATGAGCGAAAGAGATAAGGAGAGAGTACCTATCGGAGCGTAAAGTAGGATGGAGGAGAGAGGCCGGATGACTGGGATGAGGGTGGAGGGTGGAGGAGGATGGAGGGTGGAGAAGGGGGGACGGGGAGTTAAGGTACACCACGAGCTCACACTTGTAGACGCGAGGGAAGGCGGCCGGACCTCATTCACCCTCGGGGGGATATTTTGCTCCTCCACCCCCCTCCCCTCCCTTCTCTCTCTCTTCCATCTCTTTTCGTTTTTCTATGTTTCTTTTTCTTCGTGCTTTACTCTCTTTTCTGTTTTTCTTATTTATTTTCCTCCCCTCTCTCTTTGTCTATCTCTTTCTTCTCTCTCTCTCTTTTTCTTTCTCCCTCTCTCTCTCCCTTATTCGCTAAATAATGCTAGAAACATACTAGCTCCACGAGTCTCTCTCTTTCTCTCTCTCTCTCTCTCTCTCTCTCTCTCTCTCTCTCTCTCTCTCGCATATTCGCTCAATAATGCTAGAGACATAATAGCTCCACGAGTGATAATTGTCACGACAAATATAGTAATGATATTCATAATAATGTCGGTTTTATTCATTGATAAAATTATACTGATACTAATAAGTGATAAAAAAGATTTTGATAGATAATGATGTTGATATCA
>BOPN01006070.1:40000-45000 GCA_017312705.2 Penaeus japonicus
AGAAGGAGAGGAAAAGAAGAATAGAATAAAAGAAGTAGAGAAAGAAGAAAGAGTAAAAGAAGAAGAGGAAGAAAAGAAATAGCAGAAGAAGATGAAGAAAAAGAAGAAGAAAAGAAGCAGAAGAAGAATGAACAAGAGAAGAAGAAAAAAGAAGAGAAAAAAATAATAATAAGATGAGGAGAAGAGAAAGAGAGGAAAGAGTAATAGGAAATAATCGTTCGTGTTAATGGTTATCTTGACAAGGTTCTCGAAGGAGGGAGAGGGAGGGATGGGAGAGGGGAGGGGTCGGGGCAGGAGTGGGAGGGAGGGAGGGAGGGAGGGAGGGGAAGGTAGACTACTGAAGATGTTGTAGGTGTTTGATGGGGCGTGAGGGGAGAGGGAGAAGGGTGGGGAGGGGGTGGGGGTGGAAGACGTTGGAGTGCCGATTAAAAAAATGGTTATTTATGTTTATTATCAAATCATTATCATCTTTATCATCATCACCATCAACAATAGCGGAAGCATCATTATCAACAACTTCTCAATCAGAATTATTGATTATCATTATCATAATCATTATCTTCATTATAATCATTATCATCATCATTATCATATTGTTGAAATCGTGCAGAGATTTTTATATGATATTCTGAATGACAAAATTAAATTGAAATCAAACAAGCAAATTAACACATGCTTGCACACACGTGTTTATGTACGTATGTGTACGCATGTATCTATGTGTGTGTTTTATGTGTGCGTGTGTGCGTAACTATGTGTACGTGCGACAGAGGCGAAACAAGGACAGTCCTGTGTGCGCGTGAAGGTTGCCAGATGCACGAGGAGAGACCTATGATAACTACTCCAGTACACACCCACTACAACCTCCCCCCCTCCCGTACCCCTCTCCCCTCCCCCCCTCCCAGCCAGGCCACAGGTGCTTGTGGTGTCCCCTTTCTCTCCACCCCTCTTCTCTCTTTCTCTCTTTACTGTTTCTCTTTCGCTCTGCTGGGTCTTTTTTTTTTTGCCTCGTTTACTCTTTTTCTCGTTTTGAATACGCCCTATCACTGTTTCTGTCTGTCTCTCTTTAATTAAGTGTAAGGCTCTTTCACTCACTCTCTCTCTCTCTCTCTCTTTCTCTCTCTCTCTCTCTCTCTCTCTCTCTCTCTCTCTCTCTCTCTCTCTCTCTGCATGTGTGCGCGCGCTCGTGTATATGTATATATATATATATATATATATATATATATATATATATATATATATATATATATATATATATACACATATATATATATACACACACACATATATACATATATATATATATATATATATATATATATATATATATATATATATATATATATATATATATATGTATATAAATATGAATATATATATATATATATAAATATAATATATACATATATATATATATATGTATGTATGTATATAAATATATATATATATATATATATATATATATATATATATATATATATATATATGTGGGTGTGTGTGTGTGTGGGTGTGGGTGTGTGTGTGTGTGTGTGTGTGTGTGTGTGATATATATATATATATATATATATATATATATATATATATATATATATATATATATATATATATATATATATATATATATATATATATATATATATATATATATATATATATATATATATATATATATTTACACACACGCATATATGTGTGCGTATATATATATATATATATATATATATATATATATATATATATATATATATATATATATATATATAGACATCCATGTTAAAAAGAATGCGAATAAGCCTCTGGAAAACCCGCCCTCTATGCACCCCTCCCCCCCCACCCCCCAACCATCTAATCCACATCCACCCACCTGATCACCCCCACCCCCTCTCCCCCCATCACGCCCTCCGTGGCCTTTAGCTTTCCCCATGACGGAGGCGGTTCAGTGGGCGCCGTTCGAGAGAATTAGGCTTTTTTAGCTGTGTGGAGGGCTGTTGTTGGGGCGCTGGGAGGGGGGGGGGGGGATTTGGGGGTAAGGGGTAGGGAGGCAGGAGGGGTAGGGGGAGAGGAGGTAGATGGGTAGGTGGGAGAGGAGGTGGAGGGGTAGGGGGAGAGGAGGTGGAGAGGTAGGGGGAGAGGAGGTAGATGGGTAGGTGCGAGAGGAGGTGGAGGGGTAGGGGGAGAGGAGGTGGAGGAGTAGAGGGGGGAGTAGGTGGAGGCGGGGGAAAAAGAGGAGGGTTGGTATAGAGAGAAGGGAGAAAGGAAGTGGAGGTGGGGAGAAAAGGGGGTGGGGGAGGAAGAGGGAAAGTGGAGGGGGTGAAAGTGGGGAGAGAGAGAAGGTGGAGGTGGGGAAGCGGGGAGAGAATGTGGAGAAGAGAAAGGAAGGTGGACGAAGAGGTGGAGAGGGGAGGGATGTAGTGAAGGATTGATGAAGTGGGGGATAAGAAGAGATAGAATGCTTGTTCTTGTTTCGTGTTTGAAAGGCGATAGAAAAGAATTCAGACAACTTAATAGATATCGATGTATATGTATATGAATATACATATTTTTTTTTGCCTCGTTTACTCTTTTTCTCGTTTTGAAAATGCCCTATCACTGTTTTTGTCTGTCTCTCTTTAATTATTGATGAATTTTATCTTATTGATAAAAAAAAATAACTTAATAGATATCGATGTCTATTAAAAAAAAAAAATAGATATCGATGTCTATTAAAAAAAATAGATATCGATGTCTATTAAAGAAAAAAATAATAAAGAAATAAAAAAATAAAAATGACAAGGAAGGTAACTGCTTAACAACCCGAAAAAGAATAAATAAAAGAGGCAAATTTTAGTCACGGACCATAAAACAACGACAACAAAGAGAAACTTAGATGTATTTCTTAAATCCTAACAACGGAAGAGATAAAGGATTAAAAAGCAGTCAAAGATAATGGGAAAGTGCAAAATTTTCATTAATTCATAATTTGAATAAAAAAAGTATTTTTCTTAAAAATAATGAAAATTCTTATTGATAAGATCTCGTTACACATAACAAACATATATAAAATAAAACAAATCACTTCAAACGGTTGGAAAAAAAACTTTTCAAAACAGAAGCATTGGGAAACTTACAATGAAGGCGTTAATATGTCTTCCCCCCATGTCAGGTTTATACACCCTCCTCCCCCTTTACCCCATTCACCCCCCCTCCCCCTCGACGAAAAGCAGGTGGTGCCACATTCCTCACTCAGACACGGGGTCAGGTGGCACCGCTCCTGCAAAACACACGAGGGGGGTGGGGGGGGCTTGGAGGGCGTCTACTTCAGGCTCGCGTTAATGATTAAATATTGATTTCGAACCCTGTTTTTTTGTCTCTGATACAAACTTGATTTTGTTTATTCGTGAATGCGTTCTTGTGTGTGATCATAAAACACCAGCTTGTTAGTTTCGTATGTTTTGGCACCTAGTTGTATACTTTTTGCAAGTCTTCTACTGAATCGGGATATAGTTCACGTTTGGCAAAAATGGCGGTTTAATCAGGCAGCTGGACGTGAGAATAATACCTCAACAAACTGCTTGGCTCAGCAGGTACTGATAGATTACTCACGAGCGTGACGTAACACGACATTCCACCGCTATATCGTTTTCTCTGTCGTTTATCATTCTGAATTATGAGAACTTGATACGCTTTACCAGGGCAGGACAGCACTCCTGGCAACCGTTCGGGGAACTCGGCTCTCGCACCGCTCTCCTGGGACGGGTGACTGACGCCTCCAGTTCGCTCGCTCCATCACCCTCCGCTTCCTCTTGTCCGGGTACCACCGCCACCGCCGCCGCCACTGCCACTACGGCTACTAGTGAGATACAAAAAGCAATGGCTTCTAATCCTTCAATAATTGCTCAGCCAGCGCAAATACTGCTACTAAATGTTTGTCCTTTTCCTCCTCTGTCGCTTCCTTCCTTTGCTTTTCTTCTTCGTTATTTACTTTATTTGTCTTCTTCTCTCCTCCTTTTCCTCCATCTTCACACAGACACGTAATGACACAGTTATACACACACGCGCGCGCGCGTGCACCCCCCCACACACGCACCCCCCCCCCACACACACACACAAGCACGCGCACACACACACACACACATACACACACACACATATATACATACATATACATACATACATACATACATACATACATATATATATATATACATATATATATATATATATATATATATATATATATATATATATATATATATACATACATACATACTACGAAAGAGGGACAGTTGATATATGCAATATATTTCTGTCAACCTTTCTGTATTTATTTTTTTTCACAATTACTAATCAGTTGCAACAGAAGCAGTGCCAACAGAGACGCGGATTCTTCCCTAATCAACGCACTGCTCATCCAACGTGCATCACAAAATCACAAAAATATATTGAAATCACGACTGAAACGCATTTAGTGACCTAGGCTGCGATACGACCGGAATTTGACCTTGGACTGAGGAGGGGGGAGGCGGTGTAGTGGGCGTGTGGGGAGGGGGTGGGGGGGGGGGGTGAGGGTCACATGCGAATATTCACCCCCTCCCCTCCCCCCATCCCCTCCCCTTCCTGCTGTATGTGTTTACTTGCTGACGCAACCGCCACCTGCGCCGGTTTTTATTTTCATTTTTTTTTTTTTCTTTTTTACTGTACGAGTGTCCGTGTTTTTTGTTTTGTTTGTTTATGGGTATGTATCTGTGTGTTTGTTTGTGTATGTGCATATATATGTGTGTGGGTTTGTTTGTATATGTACAATTGTACATGTATCTATGTGTATGTATTTGTTTGTGTATGCGCATGTCTATGTTCGTGTGTGTGGGTTTACTTGAGTACCTGTGTATCTAATTGTCTATTTGCGTATATGTATACCCGTGTGTGTGTTTATTTATGTATATGCATGTATCTGCGTGTTTGTGTGCGGGTGTTAATGTTTACACATATGTGTGTGTTTGAGTATGTGCATGAATTTGTCC
>BOPN01006070.1:50000-55000 GCA_017312705.2 Penaeus japonicus
TCCACCCTCTTCTTCCTTGCAACAGATTGCGACACACATGTTGCCGGAAATACTCACTAAATTGCAAATTGCTTGCATGGAATTCCTGTTTTTAGTTAATATTAAATTCTAATGTTTATACCAATATTGTATTGTTTGCTTCTTTTTGAGAATTATTTTGTGTTCTCAACATGCATGCAAAAACACATATATGCACACACACACACACACACATACACGCAACTCGTCCCTTCAACTCCTATTTAAAACACCTAATCCCCCTCATCCTATCAACCCCTCCTATAACACAGATCTTACCCCTGCAACACTTCCACCCTCTACATCTCCCCCTAACCCCCTTTGCAACACTGTAACGCCCCCTACATCCCCCTCTGCAACCACTGCAACACCCCCTACATACTCCCTCACTCTCTTTGCAACACCACAGCCCCCACATCTCCCCCTCCCCCCCTCTGCATCCACTCCAGCCCTCCTACGTCTCCCCCTCCACCTACCCCCCCCCCTCTTTGCAACACTACAACCCCTCTCCATCACCCCCTCCCCTTCCCCCACCCCCTTCTTCCCCATCTCCTTTTCCCAAGACTCAAACCTCAAGACCTTCCCTCACTCCCTCCTCCCGCCCTCCCCCCTCTCTTCCCCGCCCCGACCTCCCCCATGAATGGGTTCCGAGCGGCCCCATTGTGCGGGTGAATCACTCGGCGAACATTTCCCTTTTAGGCGCTAATGGGAGGAGGGTGATACACACACACCCATTTCCGTATGGAGCCTTCTCGGGGGTGAGGGGGTAGGGGTAGGGGTGTGGGGTGAGGGGGTAGGGGTGGGGATGGGGGTAGGGATGGGGGGTGGAGGAGGAGGAGGATGGGGAGGGGATGGGGTAACGGTTAGCTGTTGCCGCAGGTATGTGTGTGTGTGTATGTTGTGTGTGTGTGTGTGTGTGTGCGTGTGTGTGTGTGTGTATCTGTATCTGGATGTGTAACTTCTTCTGTAACAATTGCTTATGCCGATGTTTATAAAATTGAATGACAGCTTGATTCAAATATAGCAACTAGATGTAATATTTATAGTAGTTTGTTTAACGTTAAAAAAAGGCAAACATACACACACACACACAAAACCTCATACACATCACATTTTATATACCCCGTTCAACGCCCAACGCCCCGTCTACCGCCCACACCTGGTCACGGCTCCCCCGCCCACCACCGGGTCCCCGCCCACCACCAAACATACACAATGCCCATCAAAAGAGGGTAAAACAATGCCCAGAAGAAGACACGAGACAATGCCCGAGGGGGAAAAAATGCAAGATGAGATTTCTATATTGTGTTGCTTTTCGTCTCTATCTATCTATCTATCTGTCTGTCTATCTATCTATTCGCTTATTTCCTTATTTGTTGATTTATGCATCTATCTACTTATCTACTGTCTATGTGTGTGTATATATATATATATATATATATATATATATATATATATATATATATATATATATACATATATATATATATATATATATATATATATATATATACATATATATATATATATACATATATATATGTATATATATATGTATATATATATATATATATATATATATATATATATATATATATATATATATATATATATATATATATATACATATATACACACACACCCACACACACACACACACACATATATACATATATATACATATACATATGTGTGTGATGTGTGTTATCTCATATACATTCTTTTCTCCATTTGGTAATTTATGCATTTATCTATCTGTTTGTCTGTTTCGTTCTCTCTTTAGTTGTTGATTCGTCCATTCATCGCTCTATCTACCTATTCATCTATTTTCTTCTATTTTCCTTTTCTAATTCATTAATTTATCGCATTCTCTATCGATCTGTTTGTTTATTTCTTGCTATTGCAATCTTTTGATTCACACATTCATCTATCAATCTCTAAATCTATCTATCTAAGCATATTCTGTTTATTTCTTTATATATACTTTCATCTATCTATCTAGCTATTATTTTCTAGTTGTCTACCAATTATTCTACCATTGCATTCCATTCTTATTCCGTCAATTTCTATCTGTATCTCGATCCATCTATCTATCTGTCCATTCATGTTTTTCTCTCTGTTGATTTTATCATCTGTTGCTTGGCGTATCTATCTGTTAGCTATTAGTTTTTTTTAGTGTTCCTTTCTCACTTGGAAATATAACAATCATATAATCACTACCGATATATCTATTTCTAATAATAAATTGACTCAGTAATGGTATCGGTGCAACATAACAGATAACTTGGAAATTCAGCTTTGAAAGCGAGAACAGCTAGAAATTTAGCTTCAGCTTCACATAACCAATTCATTCAGTCTCAGCTTGGAAGAACCATTCGAAACTCAACAACCAATTACGTCAGCGATTAAAGGAGCAATTCATTAAAACGCAGATTGGCTGTAGAATTAATATCCAACGGAAACTCACGTTTGGGAATAACCGATCCTATCAGCTGTTGCCGAAACGAACCAATCAAAACTTGAGTTCAGCCTGAAAAAAAAAACTTTTAGAATCTCCATATTTAGAAGCTTTGAAACGATCTATGACGTCAGTGATTCATGAAGCGAACCAATTAAAACTCGTGTTCACCAGGTAGGACCAATAGAAACAGTCGATCACACCTGCGATTAGATGAACGGACCAATTAAAACTGCGCTTCAGAAGGACGTTCCGTTTTGTGTGGGTGGCCGAGTCAAGGTTAAAGGGCTGTGACGCATTAAGTTTATCTGGCTATATATCACTCGTTTTCTCTTAAGAAATAAAAAATCATTCACGCTTTTTGTCTTCTTTGATTCATTCATTCATTCATTTCGATTATGTTGGGATCATTATTCTCTTGTTTTTTCTATATATACTCGTTACTTTTCTCTTTATTCAATTTTATCTTTATGAATTGATCGTACATATTCTTCTCTACATACATATGTTTTTAAATTTCCGTAAATACAATTGTGTTTATTGGTAGTGTTTCCGTTAACGCCTGCCACCTCATCAACCCGTCTCCCTCAACCCGTGTCCATTAACATATCTCACCTGCCACCAAAGACATTAAGAAGCCGCCAATAATGAAAGAAACAGGTGATAGTTCTCCCTAAAGCCTAGCATCTTTCCAGGAAATACGAAAAAAAAATCATATATCATTATATTCTCTCAAGACAAAGTTGGACCGGAAATGACGTCACCCGTAGCTCCTTCGGTGGTCGTTTCGAAGTCGTACCTCTGGCTCCGAGATAGTGGGGTGATATCGTACACCTACGCACCTACGTGTTGTGTGAGAACCGGACCTTCGTACCGCTCGGGGGAAAAATTATCGTTCACCTGCCGCTCGGATCGTGCTGTTGATGCTATAATATTTCATGTGATAGTGAATAATTCGTGGGGGAGGCTGGGGGGGTGGGGGGGGGGGTTGAGGGGGTAATTCACCAGCTGTTAGTTCAGTAATTATATGTTTTTTTTCATTCCCCAATACGATATAACCAACAGTAAAACCATATGAATAGATTAATAGACATTCACAATCAAATTCAAGAGATAATGATAGAAAGAAGAAAGCAAATAAGAAAAAGAAAGAAAATAATAATGACAGTGATGATAATGATAATGATGATATTGATTATAGAAAATATGATTGTAATGATAATAGCAACAACAGCATAACTACAACGATAACAATAAGAATAACAATAATAAAGTGAAGATAATGAGGAATAATAAGATGAAAGAGGAGGAAGAGGAGGAGGAGAGGGAAAATAAGAAGGAAAAGGAGAAAGAGGAGAAAATGAAAACGAAGAAAAAAATTAAATATCTAGACAAAAAAAAAAGAACAATAAGAAAACAAGAAAGAGAAAGAAAGAAAAGAAAAAAGAAAATGTAAAAAAAAAAAAAAAATGTCCCCAGGCCCTTTTCTCTCACCCCCATATCCATCCTCTACCCCTCCTCCTCTCCCTCCCTCCCCCCTCCCCCCTCCCCCCTTCCCCCTCCGTGGCACCTTATTTGAAGAGCCGTTGTGGACAGAACGTGTCTCGGCCCTCAGTTAGTTATTGTATTTAGTTTATGTGTGTGCGGAGGTGTGTGTGGGGGGGGGGCAGGCTAGAATAGGGGGCTCTGTTTGGAGATCTATCTATCTATCTGTCTGTCTGTCTGTCTTACTGTTCATCTTTCTATCAATGTGTATGTGTATGTTTTATCTCTCTCTCTCTCTCTCATTTCACTATCCCCATCTCTTCGTTTTCTCTCTTTCTCTGTCTCGTCTATTTCTCTATGTCTATCTGCCTCTCTCTCTCTCTCGTTTTCTCTCTTTCTCTGTCTCTGTTTCTTTCTTTATGTCTCTCTCTCTCTCTCTCTCTCTCTCTCTCTCTCTCTCTCTCTCTCTCTCTCTATCTATCTATCTATCTATTTATCTATATCTTTAGCAAAAATACAGGCGTCTCTCTCTTTCTCTCTCTACTTCTCTGTCTCTCTCTCACTCTCTCTCTTTCAATCTCTCTCATTCTCTCTCTCTTTTTCAATCTCTCTTTCTCTCTCCCTCTCTCCTTCTCTCCCTCTCTCTCTATTTCTCTCGTCTATTTCTCTATGTGTATCTGCCTCTCTCTCTCTCTCTCTCTCTCTCTCTCTCTCTCTCTCTCTCTCTCTCTCTCTCTCTCTCTCTCTCTCTCTCTCTCTCTCTCTCTCTCTCTCTCTCTCTCTCGCTCGCTCGCTCTCTCCATTTAAGCTCCCTCGCTTTCTCATCGAATGAATGGATGCCCAAAGAGAGAGAGAGAGAGAGAGAGAGAGAGAGAGAGAGAGAGAGAGAGAGAGAGAGAGAGAGAGAGGAGGGGAGGGGCACCGCATCAACATGTACCTTTTGATAGGACTTTTTCCCCTTATTTGCGAAGGACGCCGCGCTGCCCTGTTGGCCACCTGTGACATCCGGCGCAGCGCGTGTGGTTGCCCCAAAGTACAC
>BOPN01006070.1:82500-83637 GCA_017312705.2 Penaeus japonicus
TTATTCCCTTGTATACTGGGTATCTTATTACACATCTTGTGTATGTTTGTTGCACATTAAGTTTTAAATGTCGAGTGACTGATTCATTCTCACTTATGAAAACTTTTAGAGTGACAACGAAGAAATTAATTCATTTGAAAAGTATTTATATAACAAGAAAATTAGCTATTAAGCCCGTAAACTATAGTATTTCCCTTTAACGAGTATAATTTCTACCAATTTCCGGAAAAGGTGAGAACAATAACAGTGCCCCCTCGCTCCTCTCCCCTGAAATTACTACCAACAGAAAACGGAGAGCACAACAAAGCGCCCCCACCCCTAGACCCCGACCCACCACCCCCCTGTTGGCGGTATACCACACAAGTAACCACTAAGACCACGGCTGTTAACCACACCTACACCAGTGGTAGGTTGTCAGGTACCAAGTCTAATAGACCGAGGGAGTGATATGCAATTTTTAAGGGGGTCGTAAAAAATTATTAGGCAGGTGTTCCCTTGATTTAAAACCCCGTTGATGGGGAGGGGGGGAGGGGGGTTGCTGTGATTTATGGCAAAGCTTTGTGAATGGATGGATGGATGGATGGTTGGTTGGATTGATTGATGGATGGATGGATAGTTGATTGGATTGATGGATGGATGGATGGATAGGTGGATGGATGGCTAGGATGTGTGGGTGATACTTATAATGAAATGGATGGATAGATAGATAGATAGACAGATAGATGGATGGATGGATGGATGGATAGGTGGAGGGATGGATGGGTGGATGGTTAGGCCACGTGTGTGATAGAAAGATGAATAGATGGATGAGTGACCAGGTCATGTGGATGATACTTATAAAGAAATGGAAAAACGATTGGATGGGTAAATGGATTGACGGATCAGTAAGTGGGGGGGGGGGTGATAAATTAGTTAATGGATGGATTTAACGATAGACGGTATATGTACACACAAAAATATACACATAATTAGATATACACACGTCCACATAAATAGCGTATATACACATATGTGTACACAAATACACACACACACACACACACACACACATACACACACACACACACACACACACACACACACACACACACACACACACACATATGCAGCATTTTTAAGTAACGTAGTATCAGTTCT